>JAODUE010068115.1:0-15928 GCA_027564755.1 Amblyopsis hoosieri | reverse complement strand
AAAGCTATTATTGAAACGGGTAGTGCGCGTTTTGATGCATCGATACCGTTTTTTTGACGGGAGGAGAGTGAATAATGGATGTATGTAATATACTAGGGGTGTTACAGTTCACCATGGTTCGGTTCATACCTCGGTTTTTGAGCAGCGGTTTGGTTCATATCGCGGTTTTATTGGATTTCTTTCCCTTGAGCGGTATAATCTGTGAATTTTCTCTGGCCTTTATTACATTAGTTCTGTCTGAAAGGTAAAGTTCTGCTACGTCATGTCTAACCCACCCACGAATACAGCAGCTTTCCATGTGTGTGAACATGTGTAACGCTGCGCGCCTTGTAATTTCTCTGCAAAGTGACACTTAAATAAGTAAAATTACAAATAGCGTGATATTATTACAGTTTGGTTTGAGTATAGATGTGAAAGCAATATACTAGTTGCCATAATCCAACGTCGTAGCTAGTAGGGCTGGTCCCAAAGAATAGATTATTTGTTCGTTGGATATGTATTTGATTTAAATATTGGGATTCGAGTATTCGTTTTTTTACATTATGCATGCATGCATGTTTTCCCATTAATCCCTACTGCCTACATATAAACCCACACGTTAAAACGTGCCTGCCCTACACTGTGTCATCAACACAATTGATTGCAATTGGCTCCATTTGACTTCTTATGTCAGCAACACACATGTAAACACAACAGGCAGTATTGCTGACGTCTATTGCACGATAAATCGACAGTAATAATCGACAGGGCTAGGCAGGTTAGAATACAGTCACGCAGATTAACCCTTTAACAGTCAACAGCAGCCAGTCCTACTGTGGCGTATGAGTGTGTGTGTGTGTGTGTGTGTGTGCGCGAGCGTGCACGTACCGCCTCAGGCTTCGTCCCCGACATCTGGCCTGCAGGCCTCTTCATCGGCGATGTGTTGTGCTCCTCTTCCTCATCTTCCTCGTCCTTCGTACCTGTAAACATGGCCACCGGGGGAACAGTGATTCTAGCTTTGCTGACCATAATGATGTATTGTACTTTCACTGGTCAGGTCCTGTTCTGTCTGGTCCAGGTTGTGTGGCTGGCCTAGACCTCTCCCAGAGACGTATCAGCATGTCTCCAATGGGGAGCCGTAGCTACTAGCTAAGATGACACTGCCTTGGAGACCTGTCACCCTGTAGCACAAGTGGCCTCTCTCTCTCTCTCTCTCTCTCTCTCTCTCTCTCTCTCCTCCCCATCTATATACGCTCTGTGACTACGCTCCCTCTCTGAAGGCCCCACAGACAGACCAGTGTGTCGGCCTGGTTCAAGCTGACAAGCGGCTCCTGGTCCAGTGCTCCTGCACATGACCGCTCACGGCTCACCTACAAAATGCTGCCCGCTGATGTGGACCGGCCCGGACCCCGACTGCAGACGGAAGGTGACTGGCGGCGTGATCTCAAACCCCCCCAGGGTCATCTGCAGAAGAAGAGCACAGCGCTGGTTACTGCAGCATGGTTAGCGTAGTTACTGTAGCTCTGGGTTTGCTCAAGGGCTGCTGACTCACCGACGGCAGCACGGACGGCTTCAGAGCCACCAGGGGAACCTTGGTGATCTTCCCGTCGTACGTCAGACCCTTCATTTCCACCATGTGGAACATGTCTTCTGCCTCCGCCCCCAGACAAGCCTGGAACACCAACACAGCATCTACAGATGTCCCCCGACCAGACTGGGACAACCCTACCCTAACCGCTCCTTAAAGGCAGGGTCACTCACTCTAGAGAACGCTTGCTAACTTTGAGCTCTAATCAAAACATCCCTCTGCGACATTGAAACGCATTGTGAAGCTAAGCGTAGTGCTACGGCTTTGTTGATGTGAGCGGTGTTCGCCACAATGTTTATGTTCCAATTTACAGAGCCAGGGCTGTGTACAAGTATGGGATTATTTTAAGTATGGGAGTGTCTTTTCAACTCGCACAGATAGCAGTTAGCTAGCGAAATGCAAGCAGATATTCGGTGAATGACAAAACATGTATAATCTTACAGTTAGCTTGTAATAGCGGACTATACCTTTAACGCTTCAACTGTATACTATGCAAGTCAGTTAACGCCATCAGATACACAATTTAAATGAAATGACGTTTCTATATAATAAAGTAATACTTTATGGTTTCTCTATTACTTTTAGATGATTACAGGTAGGCTACGTGGATGTACGCAACTGCGTGTAGTGAAAAGAATGAACAGGCTATTGTATAACCAACTATTGTGTTCTTGGGATGCGTCTTACTGCTTTGAGAGACAGCTGGTGTTCTGTATCATCGTCCTCTATGTCGACTTTAAATTCTCTTTTGTCTGCCGTTAGCGTGCAGCCTGCAATGAGAAAAAACCTCAGCTGTTGGCACGACGTATACAGTAGCATGTTTTTACATGATAGCAGTGTTAATGTGCTCATTTGCGCATACAACATAACTCAGGAAGAACGTGTTGTTTTATTCCTGCTTAGCACATCTGAATACGTCCACCCTCGCCATGCAGCCCAACAATGGGGCTGTGTTGGCACAGCGGGTCCTACTCATGGTCCATCGGTCTGTCTGTCTGTCTGTCTGTCTGTACGGACCGAAGCACCGCGTCCTGCATGGAGAAGCATTGCGGCGCAGAACGGGGTCTGCCACTAACGAGTTTAGTATGCCAGAATAGTGAGCTCACCAAACAAGAACATTTGCGGTCTGCTCAAATTCGGAATGTCGTCCTCCATCTTTGTCGTGGGTGTTTCACGTTGCGTGCGTCAACTGGTACGACAGGCACGTTCTAGATGGTAGGCGGGGCCAACTGGAACAAAGACTATAGTAATTCAAGCGATGGCCACTAGATGGAGATCTTGTAAAGGGTTTGCAGGTAGCATAGCGTTTCATCTACATATGGCTCGTTATATGGCATCTCCTCACAATAGGAACAAGGCAAACAATCCCAAAACTCAATGCAAAACCAAAGTATGCCTATACTGTTTATTTTTAAAATAAATATACTGTATATTCAATAGATTAACATTGTTTATTTTCATAAACTATTTGTAGCCTACACTGTTTGCAATTTTTATTTGTAGCCTAACTGAACACAGAATATGTATTACATTGTTATACTGCATGTTTCACCCCAGCCAGAAATAAACCTTATTATTTTGTAATATAAGATGAAAGCATAAAATGTATTCAAAACATAATATAGAAGTAATAAATTTTGAGGAAATATGATCAAAAACAAAAACATTATCTCAAAGCATTTAAATGCTCTGATGCCCGCCGAATTAGACAATACGCAACCCATCGTTGAGAGGCGTTGGCCGGGGTTGTTGAATAATTTCCATTGGGGGTAGCTTAGTTATCTGATGACACAATGGAATTTAGACCAAGCGAGCAGTTTGGTAATTTAACAGTGTAGTTCAGATCAAATTGGTATCATGTGAAAAACACGGGTTGGTTGGTTCCAATGTTGAAACGCAGCACGGATTCCATTAGCGCTCTTGCGCCGGATCCTGCCGGTGTAGCGGATCACAATGACGTTATTGCGTCATCGCGTTGAAAGGTCCCGACGCGTTTAGTATGTTTAGCTACCTGAGGACGTGTAGCCTATGGGCCAATTCGGAGAGGTGCGTCTTCATCGTGTCACACCGGGGTGCTAGGGACCAGTCTGGCTGTATTACATCATCATCACAGACGTTGCGCTTCACTCGACACCCGTGTGTGTGCGTGTGTGCGTGTGTGCGTGTGTGTGTGTGTGAATCGTGAAAGCACGTCATGTCAGCCGGTTCAGTGAGTTTCGACAGATGTCTTTAGTCGGTGTATTTACACTCTTCATTATTGACATTGTCAACTGAATGCAGCTCGGGATCCGTCAAACAAACTGAAATGTAGTCAACCACAACTAAACAACTTAGTGTGTGTTGAGTATAGTAGCCTATTGCTATTCACCTGTTTAACAGCAAAGGTGTCTCATTCCATCACACGTATTTGTGCTTAGCTTTTTTACAAATCATAAATCCAGATTTAAAACGTCAGTACATTTTATATTTTAAATATGCTATAATAATAAAGTATTCCAACTTTTAGGTAGTTTCATAGTCTAAACGAAACGAACACAGCATAAAAGCATAAAACAGCCAAATGTCGACAACACGTGATAGCCTATCTGTAGGCCTATTGCAATGAAGATTTTCACTGAAACGTCTATTTGACTACATGCAACAATTGAAACGGTTGTAACAGTCAACTGCCATACTGTCATACAATCTATTTGTGTGCTGTATACAGTACTATATTTATATGTATAGGTGTAAACATGCAGTATGGTCACATTTCGTTAATTTATTCATTTATATATAATATATTATTATCAAACATATACTTTAGTGCTGTTTAAGTGCTGGTCTTAAACCATTAGTATTTTATTGTTTTATAAAAGGACAATTTATATATTTATTGCATTTTGCTTTATTAATCATGGATATTGTTATAACTTTTATGAACTTGTGAACTTGCATATAACTATTGTATTGTGTATGAATGAGGTGTATGTGATGCAGAGGCCTTAAGACCAAGACACATTTTCCTACGGAACAATAAAGATTTACCTTACTTTACCTTACCTTACCTTACCTGTTACACCCGTTTCAATATTCGCATGCAGGTCACACTGCTAAAGTAATGACACTTGTTATTTAAAAATATCACTTTAAAACCAAACATTCCACCTTGTCGCTTTATCTGTATAGTGGCGCACGGAGACGCAAAATGCCTTTAAGTGATACTACGTCGGCGATACAGCACAATAGCCGTGTATAGGCGGTAGGCCTGATGCCCGTCACCACACGAGGCCTACCGTTTGCCTCGTGTGGTGACATTCTATTGCATACGGGCCACTTGAGAGGGCGTTTGGGAAACAGACACAGCCCAGAGAGGGGGGTTCTTTAAGCACCTGTAGCAAAACACAATGCGTGCTTTAGAAAAGCGCACAGGGAGGAATGTGTGCGATCGGGGCCAAGTCACGTCTTCCTGGCATGCGAAACGGGCAGATGAGAGCGGCCGGGGCAGAGGAAATGAGGGTTTGAGTAGGCTATAGGCGTCACATGGGAAAGGACGGCTGTCGACACGATACCAACGAGGCAAGACGCCTTTTACACCGTAGGGAAGGGGGGTCTGCCTTAACGTGCCAAACCACCACGGGCAAGAGAAGAACATGTTTACCAAGGATCTTGCGACACCCCATAAGCTATAGGCCGAGGTTTGACGTCTACGTGACTAATAACTGGCAGCATTTCTTAAAACGCGTTAGTTGCAAATTCTTTGAACAACGGTCAGTGTGTTCAGATGCCAAGCTCGTGTTACGACTCGGGCGAGAAGCTTTTATGCGATAGCGCGGTTGACATTGAACGTAGACGACACAGGGAGGTAATGGCAAACACAAAACCAAGCTTTTTTGTTTTGTTTTAATGAATTTCGGGGTTGTTCTCACACAGGTAAACAGTCTAATCTAGAATCACCCGGTAGTTTGTTTATGAAGTCGACCTGAGTTTGGTAGATCAGCCCATCTGTTTTTGTATGCATGCCTGCCAGTATTTCCACACACGCTGCCGTCTTGTCAACAGCAACGCAGAAGTCCATCGTCAGATACACATGAGTACAACTTTATCTTGCACGGATCGTTTGAAAGGTTTTTTTTTCTTTCAGGCATTATTTTTCCTGAGAAATAATACATATTTTTGCACTTTATGTAGGTGGAATGAGAATGTAAGCATGACATGAATAACACATCTAGGTCAGGTAGGTATCTGTTCCCATGAAAGATAATGTGTTATTTATTCTGTTGTTTTTACAGAACCAGACACACAAAAAAGAGAAAAGCCTGTCATGTTTTCAAAAAGTCACAATATCATTTAATATAAAACACCTTTTTAAATTCAACATGAGGAATCCGGGATAAGAACTCCACAACAAATCACCATAAACTGTCCGTGGTGATTCTGAGTGCACACGGGGAGGATTTTAAACATGCATTTACTACATTGTACAAAGTCAAGAGGGGGGTATGGGAGACGTGGTCAGGGGCCGACAGTCAGTGCCTCTGGCCGCGCGAACCCGTTCCCGAGGCTACAGGACAGCCTCTCTGGCCGGGCGTCGGTACGGATGTCCATTTGTCTCCTGGCACTTGGGGAGGATGGGTTGGGGGGGGGGGGGGTAAAGTGCCTTCCACCTCTTTACACCGATAGCTGAAGGGTAAAGCAGGGAAACACACGGCACACACTTAGACACATCACTGGAGCGCTATCTTAAAGGTGGGTAAGCGATCCTAATCCAGTACTCAAATTCAGCGGATATCTCCTCGCTCCCCGCTCTGTGTGTGTGTGTGTGTGTGTGTGTGTGTGTGTGGGGGGGGGGCTTCTGAGGGAGCAGCCTATGGCATTGAAGGGGGCGGAGCTTTTGAGGGAGCAGCCTATGGCATTGAAGGGGGCGGAGCTTTTGAGGGAGCAGCCTATGGCATTGAAGGCAGGGGTGTTTTAGTTTTGAACAAGTTCAAATATCAAACCACGTCTTTTTCCAGCATCTCTGACTCCACCTTGAAACTAGAGTTGAACCTGCGGCAGAGGTCCTCTGCTGTGACGCGTAGCTGCCCCTGCCGTGATGCCGCTGAGCAAACGCAGGGTCAGCCCTCAACCTCAGCTGGCAGTGGGACACCCAGTCTGTGTGTCTTTACATGCCCTCTGCACTCTCTCCCTCCCTCTCGCTCTCTCACCCAACCTTTCTCTCTCTCTCCCTCTCTCCCCCTCCCTCTCTCTCACATCAGATCCGGGACGTGACCCCCCCCCCCCCCATCACACCAGGGAGGCCAGGGATGTGACGGCGGTCACCTTGCTGTCGTCGGCCCAGGGCTGCAGGTTCTGCAGGGCGTACAGCGAGGAGTTGTGCAGGCACAGGGGATCCTGCTGCAGGGGCTGGCTCAGGGTCTTCTGGAAGGCCTCCTGCTGCAGCTGCAGCATCAGACGGTTGGCCTGCTGCCGCTCCGCCTCGCGCTCCTCCGCAGTCTGCCTCCTGGTGGACGGGAGGGGCAGCGTTAACATGGGCACTGCTTGTTTACGCTTGTTTTTATTTTAAAAAGTTTACAATTAAATATAAAGCCCTCTATTGCAGCGTTCCTTCAATGTAGGCTCTTTAAACTAGGAACGTTTTACCTACGTATATTTGTCTCTTTAAAACTGCAATATTTGTTGATTTTTGTGATCTTTAATGTTTTTTTATTTGAAGGAAAGCTAACATTTAATGTCCCGGAAGTCCATATATGGTCATAGTGACAACACCAGCTGGTTCCTGCACTGGTACACCTGTGACACCATCTATGACACCTGTGTTGGGCTGTGCTTGGCATCCCTTAGCACACGCCCCTTAACACTGCCCCCTCATTGGAGGACAAACTACCCAATCACATTTCCTCCATAGGAAGACACTTCAGTGTATCACTAATTGACCTTTCCCTAGCCCCGCCCCCTTTTCTTGTCCTCCAATAACAGTTGAGCATTTTTTGAATCTGATGGAACCTTCAGTCAACTGTCTGTTTTGCTGTAATGGTTTTCTATGGTGTTTTGTCCTACCTAGTTACAGTAACTAGGTAGGACAAGTGAAAGGGGCGGGTAAAGGTCAATTGGAGAATGACTTGATTTAGCTCATGAGTTAATCACTGTCAGGATGACACAATCTCAGTCAAATGTGAGGCTTCACATTAGTCTCATTAATAACGGGCTGGATTAAGACCAAAAAATGCATGAACATCTCCATTGAAAAAAGTTCTCCATCGCTGCTAAAGCCAAGCTAATGGTTTGAGGGCTGTGAACTACAATACCCACACTGTTAGCAGTGTCATCTAGGGCCATGAAACTCATGAATCAACATGTCGAGACATCAGCTCTCAAAGTTAAACACAAACCATTCCTATACTAAACGTGAAATCAAATGTCAATGTGATTAACGTGACAATTTCATTAAATTAATAAATGTAAATTATGAGTACTGAAAATATAAAAAATATCTGAATGGGGAACTTTGCTGGAAAGAAGAAACATATAATTATGGTCTTATTTTATTACTTTAGTATTAATATATTAGTATAATTATAAAGTGAGTAAACAATAATCAATAATGAATAAACATAATTCCTGACAAGTATCTTCATGTTGATGACATAAGACATTTGAAAACAATTTGCAAAATGCACAGCCATGCATGTTACTGTGTGTGTGTGTGTGTGTGCGTGCGTGTGTGTGTGCATGTGCGTAGCAGCTCTTAAACAGTCTTGCGTGCGTGTCCAACTGCATCCATTAGCCACACGTTATTGTAACAGCATTATGATAATCTCATTCTCCAGCTGTTGATCTGATCATGCGCTCGTTACGGGCGAAGCTGTCACACCCAGACATCTCTCATACGCCTCCTGCCAGGTACAAACCCATTGCCTTGTTATTCATGACATGTCGCTTGTTGTCAGCTTTGCTTTCATTCTCTTCTAACTGCAGTTGAAAATAGGTTTTTGTATGTCTTAAATTAATCTTTATATTTTTATTGCCAGAAGTCTCATTAGGAATGTAAAAGGTCCGTTCAATTATGATATAGCTTTTGATTAACTGCTTTTGCGAGCAAATATTAAAAAGTATCTTATAAACAATAACCGTTCTGATTTTATTTTTATAGCCATTAAAAGTATCAATAACAGTCCTAAACAGCCTAGTATAGGACATGTAAAATTGATTTGAATGCATCATAAGGTAAACTAATTCTGTGACATTTTGTGGTCATTTTAATGTGGTAATTCTAAGGAAATGCAACTGGCTGTAACATGAGCATACAGTACATCCCCTTTAAGTAAGGGGCATTATAATTCCATTTCCTACTCAATATGGCAGTAAACAACAGCTAGAATGAAATGGATGGGCGGGACATTTCCCCGCGGACCTGGCACTCAATGTATCTTGGGATAGTTGCAGTATTGCTTTGGACAGCAGCTTTCTAAAAGGCCTTTTAGAAGGCTGATGTGAAATGTGCTTGGTCAAGTGAACTGGTCCATACTGGCAGCCGTGCTAAGCAGAAATAGAAATAGGTGTCCTCAACATGCTCCACATGATGAAAGGAGGAAGATCACTGCAGTAAGCATTACATGCACTCTCCACCATCGGAGCCCAGACACGTTCACTGAAGCAGATTTATCACCGTTAATAACAACGTGGTAGTGTCCGGGGCAGAACTCTCACAGCCCCACCTGGGGGCATCTTTAAGACAAATAAGGCCTAAACCACCGGAGAGTTTTGTCATCCTGACTCTTTGCTGTAACAATGGACGTTAATGTGAAGGTGTTGTTGGCCGTCTGTGTTGCTTACATGCAACTAATAAGGCCTTATTAGGGATATTAAAAACAGAACACACCATCTCCAAACATATCAGAATATTGTTATCATAATCCCAGCGGTCGCAGAACATGCATGTGTGTGTGTGTGTGTGTGCATGCATGTGTGCATGTGTGTGTGTGTGTGCATGTGTGTGTGTGTGTGTGTGCATGTGTGTGTGTGTGCATGCCTAGTGGACAGGCCCACCTCCACTTGGTGCGTCGGTTCTGGAACCAGGTCTTCACCTGTGCGTCCGTCATCTTCAGGGCTTTGGCCAGCGTGGCGCGCTCGGCCGAGGCCAGGTACTTCTGCCGGTGGAAGCGCTTCTCCAGCTCGCAGATCTGCACGCGGCTGAAGGAGGTGCGCGGCTTTTTCCTCTTGGGCGGCGTGCGGTTCTGGTACGGGTGGCCGATGCGCCGCGTCACCGAGAAGGGCGAGAGAGCCGCTGTCATGGAAACGGGACAACAGAGGATCATGAGCAGGGTTTGTTTAAGCATTGCTGACTCCACCTTTAATATTGCATCATATCGCTTGAGGCAAATTATGCTGATAATTTCTGGGGCAATTACTGTTGAACTAGCATTGTACAGAAAACTGCAAATGTCTCTTGTATTTCTTTGGTTGAGGATCCTTTTCACACACATAATATATTATTATTATTATTATTATTATTATTATTATTATTGACAGTCCCAATAAACATTAGCACACTACTGTCAATGTTGTGGCAGTTCACCTTGTTATGATCTCAAAAACAACGGATGGTTGTCTGTTTGAGCGCTCGTCTAAGATAAAATAAAATGAAGATAAACTAAAGATAAAATAATATTAGATTAAATTAGATTAAGATAAACTCAAATAAAATAAGATAAGATAAAGCTAAGATAAAATAAAATAAGATAAGCTAAAGCTAAGCTAAAATAAAATAAAATAAGATAAGCTAAAATAAGGTAATCTAAAGCTAAAATAAAATAAAATAAGCTAAGATAAGCTAAAATAAGGTAAACTAAAGCTAAGATAAAATAAGATAAGATCAAAACACTCCAGTTAGTATCCTGCTTGCAGGCAAGACAATATGCTGAACACACACACAAATTAAACCCAATATTGTCATATTCTTGTTCACAAAATACTCCTTCCATGCACAATGTGTCATAAATGGAATAATATGTATTATACTATGAATAATAGTGGAAAGAACAATGACCCCTAGATTCACACGCTCCTCCACAATATCTCCCTCCTGCTTCTAATGTGTGTAAATAATGTCGTGCGCTGTGTGTCCTGGCTTCTGTTGTCTTGCAGGTTATTCTCTCAGTGAGACTTTCCTGGCAGAATAAATTTAGCTAAACCATGGGTGGGCGGGACTTTAACATGACCACTCCCCTTTGGGGAGGGTGGGCAGGTCACTAACATGAGCACGCCCATTTGGGTAAGGTGGGCGGGTCTTTAACATAACCACTCCCCTTTGGGGAGGATGAGCAGGTCACTAACATGACCACGCCCATTTGGGTAATGTGGGCGGGACTTTAACATGACCACTCCCCTTTGGGGAGGGTGGGCAGGTCACAAACATGACCTTGGGGAGGGGGGTGGGTGAAGCACTAACCTGGACATGCCCTCTAGGGGAGAGGAAAAGGGGTGGGTGGTGTATTAACCTGGACACGCCCCATAGGAGGGATGGGCGGGGCACTAACCTGGACATGCCCCTTTGGGGAAGCGATAGTCCGCTAGCGTCCCGCTAGCATCCCGCAGGTGCGCTAGCTCGGGGTAATAGCACTTGGCTAAGGTCTCCACCGTGCTCCAGGCGCGGCCCACCTCCCCCTTGGGGACCGTGCAGAGACTGGGTAGGGGCCCCGGGCCCTCCACGTCCGGGCCGTCCCCCGCCTGCTCCCCTAAAGGAAAGGGACACAACCGGTGAGGGTCCGCATCTGGAGCACAGCTAGACCTCCCCTCTGCCGCCACAGCGAGCCCCCAGGGGAGGGAAGGGGGGGACACACAATGCTTTATTATTGTTCATGACTGTAGCCTTCTCGCTAACATCAATGCTAACATTTAAGCTAACATATAATGCCTTTACTGTGGGCTACATGCTAATGTAGACTATATGTTTATAGACCTAATATATAGCCTAAAATATGGTGCTGTTGTGGCCTGGAGCCTTACTACCAATATAAAATTGTGGTAGGCTATTCAATTTGACCTCCATTATATATTTGCTAAGATATTAGCCTACACTTACAATTTTATATAGAGGCCACTGGTTTAATGCAATTAAGCCTATTGCTTTTTTTAAACGAACATTGTTTACAGTGTCTGAGAAACTAGTTTAATTGTTGTAGCCTGCAAATGTGTGGTTATTCAAATATGAATGCGCCTCATTTGCATATTTTATTATCAACCCTAGTTTTAAGTAACCTAGCTCACAGATAGCCTCTATGCTTTTGTGAATTGGCTGGTTTGCTTTCAGGGTATCACTGCATCTTGGTATTAATAACAATGTATCTACTGCTTCATAAAATATCTATGAATTTTGTCTATTTTGTCAGCCAGGGGTAAACAGGAGATCGATAACTGTAAAGTGATAGTTTCTGGCCATAGATCCACTCCGCTCACATCTTCTCATTAAGACCCAATGGAAGATTTCCAACAACACGACAGTTTTCTCCGCTGAGCAGCTGTTTCTGCAGCGTGTTTACACAAAACACACCGGAATGAGACAAAATTAGCTTATATGAAAACACACACGCACACACACGACGCCCAGAGCGTTGCAACCTAAAATAGCTTACACCATATGCACCACATACAACACGTGCGCCATTACAGGTGCACCGTCGTCAGGGTCGAGAATTATTATATGAATATTGAAATATTACACGATTGAAACGGGAAGTAAACTGAAAAATGTGTTTTCATATTTCCAATAAAGTTACTTCAAATAACAATTGTGGGATTGTATGTTCAGTTTTAGCATAGCACATTTGGAAAATGTCATCCTAATATTCACTCATATTTCACTGTTATCTGGAATATGTCAAAATTCCCAAAGGTAAATATGTTGTCATGATATTCCCAACAAAATATGAATTTGACAACATTCTAAACTAAATCATTCCAAATGTTTGACTTTGCGAATACACTCATATTCCACTAGCCTATTGTTCTGAACACAGTAGGATATATTCGAGTGCTGAGACCAAGTGATGATTCGTAAAGACTTATATCGCCTATCCTTTGGGGCGCCATGACAGCTCGCCATAAAGCCACGCGTCCCATAACGTCAGCTTTGCTCTAAATTTCGACCACGGATCTGTGGCCTTTCTGGGCCTGAAAATATGTGACCATGTGGGTCACGCCTGAGACGAAGCACGTCTGAAGCAGCAGCGGCAGTTGTGTAGCAGCAGTGTGTAGCAGATAATACATTACATGGCTATTTCAGGCCATCTGTGAGCGAACTAACGGACCAGGCACATGTTAGCACGTTCAGATGCAACCCGAGTTGGGCATTTAAGACGTGGTTACACTTTGAACACGCAGCCCAGACGAACACACTAAAATACAGGTGGGCTCAGATGTGAGTGCGTGGGTAAATGAATCTAACGCGGACAGAAATGGCGTGAACGTGAATAAATAGCCTGTTATAAATCAAAACCCGCATTCAGACTTAATAATGTTGAGGTCCCATTCAGGTGCTATTGGATGATTGTCTGTATGCAAAATGTTATGCTTTAAATAGCATCCAAGGGGAAAGCGTTTGTTTGCCAGATTCAGCTGTAATCAAATCAAATATGCTTGCAGTTAAATGTACATCGCCCTTCATTGTGCGTTATGTAGCATATGTTGTATTTTGTCATAGTGAATTGAAAACCAGTAGTCTAAATAGGACCAAAATAACGAATTCTAATCGAGAATTGCTTGCGAAATAGCCTATTGCATTTCCTCATTGTGTTTTGAAAATGTCTTAAATGACACATTTCTGAACACTTTAAGACACAAAAGCTTTATTATTAATATTTCACTGTTTAGCCACTGTAACGGAAAAAACGAATGTAACGATCGTGTAGTGCTCTACAAGCCATTCCATTCCATTACCGTTTCCCACCTCCTGGTAGGCCTACATTAATTTTCCCACCACAAAGCGACAAAAGAAACTATAGTGAATAGTAAATCTGCTTTCCTGTGTAATACAATTTAGCATAAGCATATCAAAAAATAAAATGCTACCGTGGAGAATATGTTCCCATAATAAAACCACTTATAGTTAATAACACTTCGCAGTGACAGAGCTGCCCTTCCCTCTGCGGATATTACCTGCGTTGCAATCTAATAAATATATCCGTGAAGGATTCTAAAGGGGATATTGAAATATAACATGAACATATATTGCTATTTATTACACCACGGGAGCGCGCAGGGAACCTGGCTTGCATCTCAGTCAGAATGAAGGCCTGCTTACAGTTTGGTTGTCCGAAACGATACACATAGAGCGAGAAACCTATTACAAACACCAAGGAAGTATCTGAGGATAGACGTCTGTAGCCTGTTTGTTTTGACTGAGCATGCAGGCAATCACCTTCAAGACCTTGCAGTAGCGATATGGAGTAGACTATGGCGATATTTCTCAAACAGTATGAGCAGATATATGTAGCTGGCAATGTTGTTCTTAATTGTAGTTATGTAATATGATATTATAATGTAGACGTTAACCATCACACCACACATCATTAGTGAACATACAACGAACTAGCAATTCTAAGCATTATTATTGTGGTATTTTAATGGCCTATATATAAAAATAAATGTATAGGCTATTTGATTAACCTAATAACCGTCTAGTCAAACAATACCTATACATGAATGTTATTGCTTTTACAAAATAATTCCCTAAAAATCAACAATAGTATCAAATTATATCGATAGTATTGTGCACTATGTGGCTTTTATCGGATCTAAGAAGGTTAAAGATGAATGAATGAGGCAAAATGAGAGTAGAACACACACACACACACACACACACACACACACACACACACACGCACACACTCACACGCACACACTCACACACACACACACACACACACGCCAGACATACAGTGTAATATATATCAAATAGCTAATTTCAGGCCGGTATTCTCTTCGTGAATAAAAATTTGAATCATAAACCAAATGAAAAACAGCTATTAGCATATTAAAAATAGAACAGTTCATCAGTGATGATACAGGCAGCCATGTATGGTTTTTAATATTGGGAAATGAATCAATAGCAACGGTTAAATACTTACAGCGAAAATAAGTGAGAGAATTCACCAAGAGGCCCAGTGTGACTACAGGAGAATTGATAAGCTTATTTACACTGGATCTTTTTGCAGTTTGACATATCGTCCGTCGGTGTTAAATAATTAATGCCATGGAAAGAACGGCATGGTGAATATTTAATGCGTTTTTCATTCTCATCTTCATAACGGTGACGTCATGTGCAAAGACCCGCGTGAACCTGGGGAGCAGAGCTCGAGCAGTGGCGGTTATTAAAGGTCCTATAGCTACGGCGTCATATACAGACCAAATATGAGACGTACATATGCGCTAAAATATTGTGCAGGCGTGTTATGAGTCTGTTTTAGAAATGTAGAAATGTAACGACTCAACTATGACCACTTTATAGAATTTAATATATCCTTTTATAATAATAATAATAATAATAATAATAATAATAATGATTATTATTATTATTATTATTTTCATTATTATCATTATTATCATTATTGTGATGGTCCTGCTTATAAATGTGACATGAGATTAGATAATAATAATTAAGGAAAAAACTTTACAAATTAACGTTCATGGCACGACTTAATAATTTAACTTATCATAATTATTTTATAAATATGTACAGAAAAACACATGTAGGCTGAAAATGATTTCCCTCAGACTGGAAACCTGTTTTTAACAATATTCCATGATAGCAGCCTCGCCATACACACACATACAGTAGGATATACATCTGAAATGTGTAACTGTAAACCTGCGTGCATGTTAATCTGTGTTAATTCCTTTGTAAATATACTTTGACATTATGCTAACGTTCATTAAAATAAACACATGCACATATGCAAAGTAGCATGATTTTAAAAATTGACGTTAAAATTACACTTAACTGAATAATAAGTATTAATACATATAGAGAGATATGTAGATCTACTATAGTATTATACGTTCAACAATATAGGCCTACCCGCGCTATGCAGTTACATTGAATGTTTTTTATTAAATGGCTATAGCAGTCAATATTATTAATTAAAGCCTTATATTTCAAAAGATCAACCCTGGTTGACTCCCATGTATGATGAATAGGCATACAAGGAGAAAGTAAAATAATAATACACAAAATAATCTAATACTGTGAGGATATTAACCGCCAATATTCTGTCAGAACCCTGGGCTTCTTGTTACCAGGGAAAGAGAATTAAGGTGCAAATGTAGGTGGAGGCTGAAGTCAGGAGCACAAATGTTTTTATAGAAAATACAAATTTATGGAAA
>JAODUE010068104.1:3781-15928 GCA_027564755.1 Amblyopsis hoosieri | reverse complement strand
CCCCCAGCGCGCAAGCCCGCCCCAAACCAAAAGGTCCAAGCCCCCGAACCACCGGCCCCCACCCACCCCTGAGGCAGTAAAGCACAGCCCTGAGCCTAAGCCCACCCCGTACCCCAGTACGGGTTGTATTTATGTAAATGTATATTTTCTGACATTACCATTTTTGAAAGAAAATAAGTTTGGGATCAAATAATTTGCACAACCTCCTGCAGTACCTCTGAGGACCCCCTAGGGGTCCCGGACACCGTGTTGAAGGCCTCCGCTTCAGACGATAGCAGTGACTACAGTCATTTGGGCACTCATTTGGGCAGTCATGGCCTTAGCACCTCTATGGGAACCTGAAGGAGGTCTTGTGAATGTCCTGCGAAGGTGGTAAGACACTGTGAAGGACATCAGGTGGTCCTGTGACATTGTGGAGGTCTTCTCCAGGCTGCCTTTTCTAATGGAGATGCTCTGTGGATATTTCCTGTCGCATGTGGGTGGGTTTAGCTGTCAATTGACCGTGACAAATTACCTGCATGATCCAAGACCTGCTCACATCATTCACATGCCAAATTCTCAGGCAAAAATATAAATATGTATTTTTTCTCTAACCTTTGGCAACATCATTAGAAAAAGTCTAAAGTATAAATAATTGGACCATTTACAATGATTGACAGAACAGAAAACGGGAAGTGGTCGGTGAGGAAAATGTATTTATGAAAACTAATGTTATATATTGTGGACATCGCCTCAAATGGAACCTGTCAATCTTGGGCCTCTTTGCCATTTACTCACGGCGATGGTTGGTGTGCTGCTGCACATTAGCTACTTCCTGATCTAGCAAGTTTCACTTTGACTTTGTCGTGAGAACCAGTCTGAAGAGCATGGAAATCGAGGTGATTCAGGCCGGTAAACCTAGTGTGTTGCCAATCATCATTGTACTTTAGCTACGGGCGTGGTTTAGGTGTGACGTAGGCGAGTTGAAAACGCTTGGAGATGATGCAATATAGCATCGGTTTTATTATAAATTATTAATGGTAAATGGACTGCATTTATATAGCGCTTTTATTCAAAGCGCTTTACAGTATTTTGCCTCACATTCACCCATTCACACACATTCACACACCGACGGTGATTGCTGCCATGCATGGTGCGACCAACCACCGGCAGCAGTTGGGGTGGTAGGGGGTTAGGCATCTTGCTCAAGGATGCTTACCAGGGTTCAAACACATAACCTTCCGGCTGGGAGCCCAACACCCAGACCACTAGACCGTCCTGCCCCTGCCACTATTGGAGGAGAAAAGGCTTTTCTCAATGGAAAATATGTTTCCACTCTTCTCCCGACTTTTTAACTGCAAACGTGGATAACAACAGTCTCTGCTGGTTCACAGGTTCATCCAATCACATGCAAAGTATTTTTTTGAAAGCGCCTGCCCTCTTGAAACAGTTTCAGTGGACGGCTCCCCAGATGGATGTGTCAGACACATATATCTCTTAGGTTACATTATGACTGATCAAGGGTTAAAGTCGCTGTAGGCTATTTTAGTCAACTGCGCGATACAGCTGTAACTCTGTGGGAGCGCAAGTTATCAGTTTTTAATCAGAAAACAGATTTGAGGCATGCGATCCTCCGTTAGCACCACCTCTGAAGGATGGAGACTTGATGAAATTTTCCCACAATCCACCATGTTGGTGGAGCTTGGCGGTGGCATTTTCATTTGAAATGGTTGAAAATAAATATTATGGCTTACATCATTTTCTACAAACGTAGTTCAGCTGCTTAGAAGTTTGCACATCTAGTTTCCCACTCCGTGAAGTACAGTTGCTTGAGAAGTGATATCTTCTAATCCGGCTCATGTATCGTCTACCGTACTTCATCACTATGCATCACTACATAAAGCCAAAATGAATTGCGCTGTACCAGCACATTTAGCAGTGGACAATGCAAGTGCTCAGTGCTCAGGAGAGAGTAGCCATACTCATTGTTTCATGTCTTTTAATACTTTGATGCTAACTGTATGTGTTGGGCAAGCCCACATGCACAAGACATACAGTACGTTTTCAATTTAAATGGGAAGTTGCATAGGCAGGGTCAGTCATTCTTGCCAACTTCGAGCTTAAACCAAAACAGTATCGCTCCGTGGTCCTCCGCGGCGCCGCATCACACATCGAAATGTGTGAAGCAAAGCGTAGTGCTACGACTTTGTTAATACTTGCGGTGTTCGCCACTTTGTTTATGTTTCTATTTACGGAGCCAGGGCTGTGTAGGAGCATCAGATAATTTTTTCAACACGCCGAGAATACGGTAAGCTAGCGAAATGCGAGGAGATATTTTGTGAATTTGAGAAGAAGTGTATTAGCTTACATTTAGCGTGCAATAGCTGACTATACCTTTAATTGCAAGGTGAGCTTTCATTTCACAGACAAAGCCATCTCCCGTCTGCCACTTCAGCCACATCATACTACCCGTGGTTTTTCAAGTCTTCATATTTGATCTTCTTCTCACAAATAGACAATGCGTCCCTCCACATACATAAAACTACATCACCTGATCAGATGAGAGGTTTAGACTCATTTAAATTGATTTGACAAATTTGATATTTGCCTTGAAACCATTTGGCGCTTTAAAGCTGCAATACACATTTCATCTGGTATGTTTTATGTTGTTGTTACCCCATGGGAAGAGTGACATAGTGATTACAAAATGTGCAGTGTAAATAGATAGATGCATCTAATAAGATGGGATATTTTGCAGGTTTTATAATAGTAATACTCTATATCAGAGAATATACCCTCTCATTGTCTGCGGTTCCACGTGAAAACTACTGTGACACGTAGCTATGTCTGTGTTCCATTTGGCTGACGTGAAGCGGACACTGTTGCTACATGGAGGATAATAGTATTGGAAATTGGGCAGGCTGTGTCATTGTGTCACATCTTTTAAAGTCAAACCGACACTGGTGTGTCCAGGCTCAAGCGAAACTAGCTGTGAGCTCTCCACTGGTTGCACTTTAGCCAGGGCTTACTGTTTCTGCCAAGGAGCATCACTGTCCAGATCCCCGCTGAAAGATGGCTTTAAGTGATGAGCAGAAGGCTCTCACACAGAAAAGTCACAGGAGTCAGAATTAAAAAGTGCGATACGGCTCTCCCGAAATAGGCTCCTTCTCTGCACCTCCTCCTCCCCCATCCATCAATCCGTCCGTGCCTCCCCCGCCATCCCAAGCCTCTCACACTTAGTTAAAACGTCTCCATTTGCCAGTGTGCGTGTCAGCCTCTGTCTCGGGCCTGCTTAGCATACAGAGTCTGGGCTGTGCCTCACCAGATGCAACTATCTGGGTGCAGACCAAAAATGTTGAGGACGCCGTTTCTTTTTGTTTTTTTGTTTGTTTGTTTATGTCTGTCACTTCCCAAGGTTGGCAACTAAGGACTGCAGTCAGAGTAGTTTAGCAAGACCAAGTGTTTAGCCAGCAAAACCCTCCAATCAGGCACCAGACCCATAGAGAGCCACTGCTGCTTGGTAGGGAGCAGTTGTTTGTGCTGCTGCGTTTGAATAAAAAACGCTAAATGTTTCACAGATGCCGCAGGAAACCGTTTTTATCAGAAGAAGCGATTGGCTGCAGTGTGTACATATAGTTGTAGACTCACTGCATTGAACTAGTAAATAGGATTCATTGATGCCACATGGTCCTGTCAAGATGCTCTGCTCAGTTTTCAGGACCATTGATGTGCATTGAGTGACAGCGTCCGCACTCATTGGCACAGAGTTTAAATGAAGACATTTCTGAAATGAAACGTTGGAATGGTTTTAATATGATAACTGTATTAAGACGGCAACCCTTTCAGGTACATTACAGCTGCAAATGTTTTGGTTAGACATTATTTAGTCTTTCTTTAAATGTCTCCACGGCATCTTGTTTGTGGCATGTGAACCGAGCGTGTTGCTATCGATCTTTATGACAAGCATTGCATTTCATACAACAAAAATGGCTCCTTATTAATGTAATTGGCCAACAGTGTTGAAGCACCTTGCCTCTGTTGTGTGGTGGGATTAGAACGAGCGCTCAATACTTTCTTCACCCAGTGGATGTGCAACATGTCTCAAACAGGGTAAAGATTTGTTATGCAACACACAGGACACATTAAATTGGGATTTTATGAAGGAAAGCCGGAATCGTGGATTAATGACGGATTGCAGTTTAAATAGATGGATGCATTTACCAAGATTTGAATCTCTGTATGTTCATAGCGGCTAAATCAGCTAATATCAATCAGTATTTATAGTCTATTTTCTATCTGGCTGTAGAAAGTCTTAGCAGGGAAAAGTGATAGCATGAACAATGGATTACATGTATGAACCAGTTAAAAGTCAGTTAAAAGGTAAACCGGCACCTGTTCATCCTTCTATTTAACATATAACTGTTGATGTTGAACAGGACAGTGCTGCCTCTGGGTAATAATGTACATCATGGTGATCAACTCACTAACTGACGAGATACACTAGGCGTGATGACAGATGGTTACTGCTCGTGTGTCTCCTGAATATTCTCTTGTGTGTGATGTATCGGATGCAGGATTGTGATTGGCAGCTGGCTGGAAAACGGTATAGTTGAAATGGAGTACAACTACAAAAACTAGTTGTGATAATCTTGTTTTTAGATTTAAAATCTAGTTTCTAATATAAATGTATTATCTAGTGACTTAGATTAAGTACATCTGCACTTACTTTAAGAAATCTTGTCAAGTGAATTTCACTTACTGCACTGGCAGCCAAATTAGCTTGTTTTATGCATAAACAAGCTCAAAACTAATATATATGCACAACTGTTACCTTTTTGCATCGTCAGTTCACCAGTGTTTATGAGGCCTCAACTTTGCAGTATCCCTGCATAACGTCTTGGCGAGGTCTAGATGATCTAGATGAGATGATATCGTACAATGTCCAGATCTTGTTGTTTTGCATGGTGGAACACATGCTTATCTATTGCTATCACCAGGCCAGAGGCACTGACTTCTGTTAAGAGCTTCTCTTTGGTGTGTGTGCACACAGCACACTGCTTAGAGCAGGCCTGGACTCCTGTTAAACCAGGCCTGCAGTACCGTACACAAGTCCTTTTAACATAAACCCATGCGGTGTAATCGGGATAGTACTTTGGTCATGCTGCATGGCAATGACTGTCCATTTAAGGAAGCTATAGGGAGGATTTAACAACGTCTCCCTATTTCACCAGGTTCTGCAGTGTCTCATTAATTAGACATATCTGGCACAGAATCAGTCCATTGCTGGCACAGGTACAGTAATATCCCACAGTTTACAGTTGAAGCGGATGCACTCAACAGCCAAGGTGAAATTGGCTCTTTAAAAAGGTGTTGTCCATCGACGAGGAAACCATTTCAAAGATCTCGCAGTAGTAAAGCATTTGCATAGGGCCACACCGGAGTCCACCAGTCATAAACATTTATGTCTCTACCCCTATCGTCTATGTCTGCCCCATAAGGAGCGCTTGGCTCTGAGCGAGCACCACAGCCATCTCTGTATCCTCAGAGTGACACCATACATACAAGTGAGTATAGTGTGTGTTTGAGTGCAGTGGCCAAAGTGCAAGAGGGCTGCTACAGTTTGATGGCCACATACCAGCCTGCCCCTCTGACAGCATTCAGTGGCCAACAATGGATCTGTCTCGTCCGTTTCCTCTCGGGGGCCGCGAGCAGCTGCGTTCTGCGGCCCTATATGGCCATAGCGGCTCTTACAGGGGATCTCTGTCAAATGGGATCAGCGGGCGACTGCTGACTGGGTTTCATACGTACAGTAACAGCCATGGTGTGGGGGTGTGCATTAGAGACAGGTTCCTCTTTAGAGACTGTCAGGAAAGTAGGTCATGTAGGAAGGGGGACGTCCATAGATTAAAGAGGAGATGATTACAATGTGCTTCTTAAGATTGGAGTATGTCAGAAAACAGAGACATAGAGATGTTGTTCAGAAAGGCGTTAGGGTCCTTTACTTACAGTATATGCATTCATTACGCATTCCGAGTGTTTCTGGTCCTCAAACACAATGTTCTCAGTTGGGCCCCTATAAATAGCAACACAATCACTAGTGTTAAACCCACACTAACATTAGTGTGATGTCACGGATATAAGCACTGGCTTGGATATCATAACCACAATACCATATGGTATAAGACTAAACAACTGCAAAGTGATGCGTATTTTACTATACACAATACAACTACTGCAGATGCACTATAATTTAAAAACATAATGTTTCCACCCCCCGCAGAAACACCTCAAGGGAGTGTGTGTGGTAGTGTGTGTGTTGGGAGGGGGGGTAAAATCTACTCAGTCACATCCTCCATCAAATATTCAATCAAGGTCAGTCTTCAGTGATTAAAGGCATCACCCTTTTGTTTATTTAATTACCTTGGTGGAAATTAAGCCCAGTTCTCATTTGTGATAGTGAATGCTTGGATGGCATTTTTTGTCCACGCATGCAAAAAAGAACAAACTAATTATTGTGAATTAATCATTCTGGAGTTCGACTGGTGTCGGGTCTGTAGTGAGATATGTGCTGCTCAGCTTTCCACCCCAGACACTGGTGAGCCCTTATAGAGATATGAATTGTCTAGTGACCTACTTTTATTTATCATGGGTTCAAACCCTGGTGTTGACCTACCTGTACGCATCCTTGAGCAAGATGCCTAATTCCTAACTGCTCCCGGTGGTTGGTTGCACCTTGCATGGCAGCAATCACCATCGGTGTATGAATGTGTGTGCGAATGGGTGAATGTGAGGCAAAAATACTGTAAAGTGCTTTGAGTGGCTGAAAGGTTAGAAAAGTGCTATATAAATGCAGTCCATTTACCATTTATTTCATCCAGAATCAACACCTGAAGGCACATCTTTCTGGACCTCACAGGTCTAGATGACCCTCTCGGTCCTCCTTGAAAACCACTAATAGAGAGAACCACTAAACCCAAATACAGGGTCCAGTCCATTCACTGTGTTCCCTCAAAATCAACTGACAACTACAGTGCCATTTTTGGCATTTAATTTAATTATAAGAAACATGCGTTCAGGTGTAACCTGTTCCGTTAAACTGATTTACTGGAGCAATTAAAGCTGACAATCATAACATTATAATTACATGTTTGAGTTGTGGCAGTTATTGCAGCAGTTCTTTTCTGAGCATGGAGTGGACATTTGCACTGACACTGTGCGGTATGTGAGGTGTCTTTCCATTGTCACTTGGGTGCATGCCATTAACCCATAAGATGGTGATGATGAATTTCATTAAAATGTTGTGGTGCTGGTGTTTCTAAATCAGGCTCTGTAGCAGAGTGGAACCAGAATGTGCCCCTGGAAACTCACTCTATGCTGTTCCCAAGCTTCTGTGCCTACGAGCTGCCCTCAAACTGCTCAGTATTCAAAGGAAGAGAAATAAAAGCCTTATTTGCATTTTTTTTGACACTATTGGATAGGTTATTTCAGAAATACTGGTTGAATTGGTGTGGCCCCAGTAAATGGAATTGTGTGTTTTTTGTGCATAACATCTGGAGTTATGGTTGATGGTGATGGAAGTATAGACTGAAAACGCAAAATGTTTTTATGTTTAAAATTTTATAATGGAAATGTTAATGGAAATACTAAAAAGTATTTAGGATATGTGTTTTTCTTTTGACCAACAAGTGTACGCATAATAATGTATTTATAACATACCAAAGCAACAAAAACTTATGCTTACCGACCATTTTCACAAGGATGTAGGACATTTGTTCTATTAGAAATAAAACGTTAAGTGCATAGACAAGTCCGCCTATCCACATTCGTCTGCTAGAGGCACAGAAAGGGATTTTGAAGCACACTAGAAAATGTTGTCTAGTGAATCTAGTGCACATTAATTGGCAGAAAAAGTTTATCCTTAATTGGCTACTGAGCAGAGAAGTTACGCAATATGTACACAATGCACTAAAGATTGTGTACCTGGCTGTTTCATCAACAATAATAAACTACTTTACTTAATGTTACAGCCTACTTATATAATGTGTGTGTGTGTGTGTGTGTGTATATATATTCACAACATCATTGTAGTTTCTGTACACGATTTATTAAGACTTTTGCAGCATGTTTCCGCTTCCCGTTCCCTCCACTTCTGGTGCTTATAATCATCATTTTGATCTCACATCCGTAATACTAACGGTGAAACTTTCATAAAGTCTGCTAATAGAGACTGGATGTTAGGGATTGGATATGTTGTTCCTGTCAAGAAGGTCCTGATAGACAGTGGGTACAATTGTAAATAAATAAATAAACAGACATACAGTAGACAATGTTTCACACATTACAATATTCCTATTCTACCCCAACAAAAAAAAACCATTCCGACATTGCATTATACCAGTAATGCAAGTGTATAGATATTCATAGATAAACTATCAATAGACAGATGTAGACTATAAATACGTACAAATGAATGAATCACGGATATAATACATTAAGGAATTAGAATCACTGTATTCATTGTAATCAATTATAAATTTGGATGTGACTTCAAATTGAATATAATACGGTAGAGATGTGTAGATGTACTGTAACCTCAGCAGTTATGAATGTGGTATTCTGTAGGACATATGTCATATACAGTAGCACGCACTGTACTCTATATCACCTTGGTGAAACTGAATTATGTTATTTAGCATATAGTCAACATTTGTCTTAGATTTAATTGATTTAAAGGGACATTTTGTCCAGCGGCTACCAAAACAACATAGTTTATCTGTACCGGCCACAAAATAATGTCAGATCTCCCCTTTAAATATATTTAGTCTGTTTGTTGTGGGCAGGTTGCTACTCTAATGTAATGTTTACTTTATCATGTATTATAAAACACCTGAGATTATCTTTCAAAGTGATTGAAACGAGCAGTTACTTAACACAAGTGATGTATTGTGACTGTTATAATAAGATGCCTCACACATGCAGATTTCCCAATTATTAGTTTCACAAAGACGTGTTACTCGATGAGCAGGTCGTCCGAACGTCCGAACGACCGATGGAAAAGCGGTTAGTTTATTAGCGTGTCACGACTAATGAAACGCAATAAAGTAATATGGCCGTCATGCTTATTTGTTGCACTTGGGGAGGCAGCCGTGCGAGGAGGAGCAGGAGGGGAGCGAGTGGCCCAGCCATCGCTCACGGTGTCGCTCCCCCCTCCCTCCAGAGCGTGCTGCTCCTCTGCTCTCATTAAAGACATTAGTGCCAAGGTGCACCATGGCGTACCACTTGATAATGGAGTCACTCCACACGTTGGCCTGCTTCCTTGGCGGGGGAACGCCTAGTTCAGCGCTTTTCCCTGCCTGCCTGCAAGTTGCTCATTATAGAGTTTACTGCCACAGTCCTGTTGTGCTGTGTTGTTATTGTGTTGTGTTGTTGTGTTATTGTGTGTGTATGTTTATTTACTTGCTCTATGAAGCATATGAAACTTTTAACACGGGCTGGTCCGCATGTATTCTGCATTTTCTCATTCAGAGATTACATAACAGACAACACATTGGTGCAGTAACATTATTCCAAACAATATGCTTGGCCACAGTGCTGAATTACATAACTGTGGGATGCGATTATAAGGTACCCCTATTTTCCCCCAATTGTGTTTCTAGTGCGCCCCCATGAATGTGGTCATATTTGGTACTGCAAACTAACTTGTTTTGTTTGAAAGAGACTGTTGTTGAGGGGAGTGATACATTGTGATAAAGCGTACATCCGCTTCTATGCTGATCAGACATCAGTCTTGTCAGGGAGAGGTTTGAGGAGAGATGAAAAGGAGGCGCGCGCGCGCGTGTGATTGGCTAGGCAACGCCATCGGGAGGTTTCACATGAGGGAGTCGTTGGGCGCATTCTCCTGTTTTAAACCAAAACAACGTTGCTTCTGTAATGTCCGTAGCAATAACCAATGCTTGTCCTTGTTCTGGGCCAGTACTGTACTGCATGTACAGTCAGTATATCTTTATAGGGAAACCTACCAGCGATATACCGAGCACAGATAACCCCATCAATTCCCTGTCAGCGTACTCATATTGGGACTGGCAATATTGGAGAGTTACTGAGCGCCATGTCTCAAATGCACACACAGATATTGACCGCGGCAACACGTCAAAATATAACGACAATAAAGAGACGAATGGGCAAGCAGTCCGGTATAGGGGCTTCTCCAGAGAGAGAGGCGGGGAGGGGGTAGAGAGGATGGATGTAATAGCAAGAGAGGCCAGATGGCAGAGACCGGGGGGTTCAGCTGGTGCTCCTGGGTAGGGCAGCAGATGGGTGGATGAGCATAAAACCATATTACCTCTGGCATTATTATTATTGTTATTTTTATTATTATTATTATTATTATTATTATTATAAACCACAGCAAGCCACATGGAGGAGGAGGCTTATTATGTCTGGCATCAGGAGAGCTCCGTGTTGGATGACATAATAAGCTCTGGTGTCTGTAGGTCCAGGTATACTTTTCGTGTCCATGACATTATACGTGGCATAACTATCGCCACGCAGACCGCGCACCTCCAAGTGTTCTGTGTGCGCGGACACGTGCGTGTCGACTAGGCATGTGCGACAGGCTGAAGACTGCTACAGATGGCAACGGATGTCTACTGAGCTCACAAATTACTGTTTCTTTCCAGCAAATCTCTTATGCCAATATTGTTCACGGGAAATACCTTGTGCATGTTTACATTTTAGTTATAAATAACGCTAATTCCAAAGCACGTTTTCCTATACAGAAATCGGTGACGCCTCTGAAGTATACTTTAAACGGCGTGTCCGCTTCTGTGTTGCGCAAGGCCACGCATTTAGTACTATACCCGGGCCTTATGGGAACCTGCTGTCATACAGATGTTATATTAGAAATGGGTGTGGCTAGGACACACCACCACTCGCTCTAGTGCACGTTACAGGTCATTCCCTTGACTCTATCACATCCTCAGGTCCACACCCTAGTGTGGTCTGGGACGGGACATGCTGATTAACTGGTTTTATTGTTGTTGTTAACTCCCCACCCCCACATGCACCTACTGTGAATTGTTTTAAAGTGCTTTATCTGACTTTATGCCACTAGTGGGAATACTTATCGCACCAGCATCTCAGACCAGAACAAATTCCTTGTGGGCCATGCATGCCACACACGCACGCACACATGCACACACACACGCACACACTAATGGCCGGTCAGCCAGGCTATGTAAATTAAGAACAGAGGAGCTCAGATCTTATGTTTTAAGCACTTTATTATTTAGTCCATTAGCTACTGTGTTGATTTAATTATATGATGACCTGACACGTCTGCTGGTGTATGACGTGTCATGACACGTCTGCTTCATGACACGTCTGATGGTGTATGACGTGTCATGACACGTCTGCTTCATGACACGTCTGATGGTGTATGACGTGTCATGAAACGTCTGCTTCATGACACGTATGATGGTGTATGACACGTCGATGGTGTATGACACGTTTACTACATGAAAATCGCTTTGGATAGAAGCACCTGCCACATGCTGTAAATGTAGATGTAGATCACAACACACACACAGGGAGTGTGATGTCATTCTCTGCTCAGGACACCATCACGCCGCTATATCTTTACACAGACTATATTCATGTTTAAAGTATCATATTGAGCACCTTTTAACATGACTTGTTACGGCAATACAGCGGTCGTTACTGCAGCTGGTGCCTCTTAGCTGGCGGGGTAGCAGATCTGACCTGGTGGAGTTCCACGGCGTCAGAATGCATCAGCCCCGGCAGGCTCAGGCTAATCAACAGCGACATTAATTTCAGAGCTCGGGGCAAGGTTGTATTTTGAGGGAAACCCAGCTGTTATCTGCACAGGAATGCCAGCGTCTCACTTGTGCATTCTGGGTGGCTGCATGCAGCGATGTAAACACAGCTGTGCCAAGTTGACACTGTTATGTTAGAGTCCTTAAATAGGCAGGTCTGGCCCCTTGGTAAGCAGCCATCTTGGTAAGGTCAAAGTCCTTACAGGTATGTCTGGCCCCTTGGTAAGCAGCCATCTTGGTAAGGTCAAAGTCCTTATAGGTATGTCTGGCCCCTTGGTAAGCAGCCATCTTGGTAAGGTCAAAGTCCTTATAGGTATGTCTGGCCCCTTGGTAA
>JAODUE010068093.1:0-15930 GCA_027564755.1 Amblyopsis hoosieri | reverse complement strand
GGTGCCTACGCACCTTCGGTGCTTGGCTCCCTAATAATAATAATAATAATAATAATAATAAAGCTAACAAACACAATAGGGCTCCAGCACCTTCGGTGCTTGGACCCCTAATAATAATAATAATAATTATTATTATTATTATTATTATTATCTTTTGTATGGACATTAGCCAATTCATTTTTAAAGTCATCAGTATTAGCCTATTGTGAGACACATTTAATTTGATACAAAATTGATATTGCTTCTGTATTTACAGAGTAGGCCTAACACAATGACACCCCTTTGTACACAGCATGAATAAGTATCCTCTATTCAGTATTATCTCTAAAAGGATTTTATTTCCTCTGAAATGTCCACGGTGTTCCTGAAGGTTCCCTTCATCATTTCCCATATGGCCATTTCCCCGACTTGTGTATCTCAAATGACAGAGGGCAACAGTTGGAAAGTGTCTAAATATCCACTATTAGCTCTGTTCTGCAGGGTTATCTCTATTACATCATCTTATTAAGGATTACAACCACTTTTAGCATTGCACTAGTGGGGTCAAGTGTGGCTCTCTGGCTTTATGTTCTATTTACAAGTGGAGCATAAACAGTAGGCCTTTAGGCATTATGCTTGCTCTGTCAAACTATCCACACGTTTTACTGGAGAGCCTATCATTCTCATTAAGTAAAATTCTCACTTTCTTGGTGGTATCTTTACTGATCAACAATGTAGAGATTGTGGGAACTAATCGTGTGTATGGGATTGATAGCATTTGAAAGCCTAATAACCTGCTTAGTCCTTATCTCAAATGCCTGCTTACTAAACTACTGACTGAACTGTAATTTCTATACAAAACATTCTAAGTAACTCTCCAGTTTGGAACAGAAGAAAGAATAAATCTGGACACTGTAAGGTGACTACAATCATTGAATATTGTCTGTAAAGGTAATGCTGTATTTTCAACTAAAGTCTTGATCAAATATGAACAGCCTAGTTAATGTTGTAGTAGCGTGCGCTTATCACAAGATGGGGACATTGTAAATAATTGACAACAAATACTCCTTTTTAATGCATTCAGACAGACAGACAGACAGACTGACCCAGACAGATAGAGATAGATAGATCATCATAAGGCAGCTCAACTTTCACAAAGCTCAACAGGTCTATTGGTAAAAGGTCTTTGGGGAGGTCATAGCCAGATGCATCATTTAGGTGTTGTGGGACACACAAGACTGGACCTGCCAGGAGACCAATTAACCCCTTCTTTACCAGGAGGGACTAAGGTTGAACAGCAATTGAACAGCTATGCTGATCTGCCCAGAACACTCCTAAACAACAGGCTCTTGGTAAACATTGCTTGGTCAGAAGGAACACAAGAAGAGCAGTATTTAGGCATCTGTATGGAAAGACCTTAGTTTAGTTAAGGCAAAGAAATAGTGACAAGATAAAAATGTATAGCTGAGGTACAAAGAAACAAACAAATAATCAACAAATAAGGAAGCCATACATTTATGCGCTGGATGCAATCTCTGTCGAGATGCAACAGAGACATGAGCATCTTCTTAGGTTCATGGCTGATAGGACTTCTTTATTTAGTGGCCGTCACCAACGCAAGGTAAGTGAGGCGATGCTATTTTATGTTTAGCTGATAACCAATGGCCTGAAAAGCTTGTCTTCTTTTGAACTGTTACAGTATGTTGCTTATGTTGCTTAAAATGTGTACTTTTTTTGTTTTAAATGGCAAATTATCATAAATAAATGAACAGCAGAACATGTGTTTATATTGCGCCAGCAATTAATATTATAGCAGATAGATAATAACATTTTTCCATAATTTATGATTTAATTATGTTCTGTTTTATTACTTTTCATATTTCCCTTGTTAGCATATAGTGGTATAAATGACTCTCAAAAGTTTACAGTATATATGGTATATGTGTGCTATGCTTCAGATATTATTTTAAGGTGTTTAAAATACCGTACTGCTAACTGCCATGTCTGAGTTTGTCATAGCTTGAGCTCATGCTATACTGTATGTTGTTTATCGTTAGTATTGGAGAGCCAAACCCAACATTCCAGTCTGCCTTGGAGTTATGACCCTGAAAGACAAACACGTTATATGATTTGAAAATGTATCTAGATTACCATGCTTAAATGATAGGTTCACTCTTTTCAACATACATTGACACATTATTTCTCATTATTTATAATAGTGGCAGCAAATCTTATTAATAATAATACACTGAAAATAAGTAAAATGACACTTGCACAATTAGTTTTTACATAATAATGAAGACACAGATGTCACAACCAGTGAGTTTCACATTTTCCAAAAAGACATTTATCATGGTGTTGTAAACAAATGCCTGTTGAGCTGCGTTTTTAGCAGATTTTAAGTTCATTGAGTGTCAACAGAGTTGATCTGTTCTGAAGCCGTAAGTGATGTGCTGTACACTATATAAATGATGGGAAATAGGGAACCTACAGAATTCTTTGGGCATGGTCTGCTCCTCAGTTATTCCTCTCTGAGACATTCCACAGACGAGATAAGGAATCAAAGGCAAAAAAACTAAATGGGAGAGGGTGATGGTGAGCAGGGTGGGAATACTTCAGTTCTCTTTGCCTTACTGTTCCTTTGCTTTACAACCACAAGATATAAAGGACATTTTTAATCAAGCAGTTTTTATATTATATATAAGAATAAATAAGACAAATCATGTATTTTATAATATTGCATGAGTTATGTATGTATGAACACCAGTACACGTCCAAAAGTCTGTCTTCTGCTTAAGCTTTCAGAGTCCAACAAAGATGACTTTGTACTGGGCCAGAACAGGAGGAGAGTTTCATTTGGATTTAAGTGGACCAGGACACTCAGCGAGGCCAAACATGAAGGTATCCAATGCAAAGAAACTGTTTTTGGTTTGATGTGCGCTACTTATGTTGTCCACAGAGCGGCGCTAGTAACCAAAAGGAACAATTGGCTGCCTGTTTTTTGACTCAGTGTAGAAGCACAGGGAGCCAGGTGGAATGATTCCATCAGGCTGGTGACTCTCTCTCTCTCTCGCTCTCTCCCTCTCTCTCGAAGAGAGATACTGTATGTAATATGGTACAGTGTGTACTACAGACAGACAATATATGTTAAATAGATGGATAGATATTAACTATGAAAAACTGTATATAGATTTTCAGTTCACATAATTCAAGCATTGCTTTTAAGGGGCTTAAGTAGATGGACATCAGACCAAGAGCATTTGATATTTTAATAATTCCCTGGGTGGATTGAGATGGCAGGGTTGTGCTGCTCAACCTATGTGAAATAATAGTAAGTCTGATCAGACAGACAAGAGTTGAAGGGGAGAGGAGGTGAAAGAATCAAGAAGAGGTGGGATTGGCTAAAGCAGATGCCGTGGAACACGCTAGCTGCATCTCCTCCCTTTCGCCTACGCTTCTATTGCAGTCCCTTGCTTTTCTCCTCCCTCTTTTCCTCCCTCTTTCATTCTCTGCCCACTATCTGACCACACAGTGAGTCCAGCGAGACTCACTGTGAGGGAACCACTTCTAGTTCTCCCCTCCCTCTGTTTTCTAAGCATGGGATCCTTCTAGCATTTGGACTGCTGGTGTAAATCATTTGGCGTTTAGACTGACGTTATAGCGCTATACATTCTACTGTGAAGATTGCCCCCATGTCTTTTGGGGATCCTTGTGTTTGACTGTGTGTGATTGTGTGTGAGCGTGTGTGTTTTTGTGGGTCTTCTCCATGTCATTTCCTGTATGCCATGCCTGCTCCTGTTGGTGTTGGGTCTAGCATTAGTGGATCACCATGAAGGGAGCTCACCATCAACAAGGTTGTGGGTGTCAGCACCTGTTCAGAAAAGTGCTCAGCAAGTGTAACTGCTGCTTTGTGCAAGTCCGAGGTACGTATTTCTCCACTTACTCTGTTAACAAGTTTGATGTTAGCTATAGCATGTAGCCAACAGAGTTAATTTTGTTATTTATATGAAGAGAATACCATTTTACGGGGATAGAGGCTAACTGTGACAAGCAAGAATGAAGATAGGGACTTCTCAGAGGATGTTTGATTGACTGTCTTTAGTTCAGGCCAAAACCTCCCCATCAACACCAAAGGATTTGATTGCTGAAATGTATTGCCTTCACTCAATTAGAAATGTATGGTTAAAAATAGCTTGCTTTGTTACCAACCTTGGTGCATTCATATTTAGCATGGCTTTCTGTGATGGCTGGATGAATATTTTAACATCCCATACTGAACATTGAATAATAATAAGTCCTCATGTTTCCGTGTATGGAGACATTGGGAGCTTTAGTGTACCTTTCACCAGAAGTAATTTCACATATGTGCTTTGTTGCGATGCCATGTAAATGTGTGTTGTCTTGTACATGTTGGAAGCTTATGATAGAACAATGTCAAGCTGCAATCCAGTGATTCAGGCTTGAGCAGACAGGGATCAGAGGTAGACTCATAGACTCACATCTGGAGCTCTGCTACGTCTCGGAATGTGCGGCTCTTGGATCGTTGAATCATGGAAATGCGGGAGTCACTGAGTCACTCTATCAGCATTCCTTTCCCCAAAAAGTTTAACTGAGGCCCCCATTCCCCTAACCCCCCCCCCCGCGCGCGCACACACACACACACACACACACACACACACACACACACACTGAGCTACTGTATATCCTTGTCCAGTTCTCTGACCTATAGGCTAGCAAAACAAAAAACATTGGATAGCGTCGTTGTTATGAAATAATGGTCAGCATCTGTCTGCTATGGTCAATATTAGAACTGATACCTGTTTGAATGCTAGTGCTCTGGTTGCACCAGGCGTGATGCTTTATTTACTGGTTTACATTACAAATGGGTTGTTTTCTGTTTTGTTGTCCGTTTTCTTCCTGGAGGCTGATTGGTTTATTTGATGGTGCTTTAGCACTGTGCTGTCTGTTGTATGTGTATGTACTGTATATTTAGCAGAAGGTAATAATGGAAAGAGATCTCTTTCATCTGTGACACTGTTTCAGAGTAAGGACACGATACACAGGCGAGCATGCGCTCTCGTGCACTACTCTGCGCGCACACACACACACACATACACACTAAGTCATCCCATCACTGGCCCAACCATTAAATCCTCTGTTGTTCCAGTTGTCTGTGGTGATTATAAAACAACATCTCTGTGATGACAGACAGACAGACAGACAGTCAGACAGAGGCCCTGCAAATAGGACACACGTGAACTGTGTAAATGAAACAGTGCTAGCGTAATATGAGATTATATGTATGCATCTATTTACTGTATGGAGATTACTGCAGGAGAAGGTTGCACACATAACCTTAAAATGCACAAAACTGTTTTAAGCAGATTTTCTCCTGTAGTATGTCTATATGATCCATGTATGAAAATGTTCAGAGTACCCTCGCTCTCTCTCTCTCTCTCTCTCTCTCTCTCTCTCTCTCTCTCTCATGTAATCTTATAATGTATGCTTCGAAGAACTCTTTTCCTGTCCTGCTTTTCTATTTGGCACGGCAGTATAAAGACACCACATTAAAGATACAGTATGTTTGGGAAATATGTTTAGACACCTACTTAAAGTCCCACCTACATTCAAACAATATCTAACTATTTTGCACATAAATCATGTTGTGCACATAAGCCTGTTGTTACTAATGGTCCATTAGTGTACTGGTGTGTATGTGAGGTCATTGCTGGCAGTACTTGTGGAAGCAAACCTAATAGAATCAGAAAAGGAAATGTCTGAGGAGCTTCCCTAACTCAGATGTCATCTCACAGCATGAATGTGGGTGAACCAATAGCTCGTGTTATTTACCTGTGTCATGTTTGTTAAAAAGGATAGCAATATTGGTGGAATCCGTTTCACCACTAGGTGTCAGTATACAGTTTTAGGGGGGGGCTGAACTCTTTTGCTGGAGAACGTACAATCCAATAACCATTTGGAATATGTACTATTTTTATTGAGGCTTTATTTTGTGTCTTGAGCATTCTTTAAGCAACATTCCTCCATATTGTAAAATGTAATCCGAATGTCTGCATTTTTGACTATGAAGTATTTTCCGTGGCAGCATTCCAACAGGAAGTGAAGGCTATCGGAGCCCAAAAATACAGACTTAAGTATGACATGCTGTTTTAAGTTGTGCTCCCACAGCATCTAAATAAGTGCTACTGATACTGACTATGGCCATTTAAGGGTTGAGTAGAGGAGCATAGGGCTGCATGTAGCCTTCCAGCCACCTTAACTCAGATCACAGACCTCATGTTCTATTAATTAGCCTAGGTAAATTGAGAATGTACTATTTGTCTTCCTCTGCCCCACACAGTATACAGCACAGACGTGTGTGTGTGTGTGAGAGATAAGGTTCTACAGTATATTATATATGCTGATAGAGCCTGTTTTTGTATTCAGGGAAAGAAACTTAGTGGTAGGTGGGTCCCATCTGCACCTATGAATCTGGTTTAGCATTGTAAAGAGAATGTATCGCCATCACATACATGTAATATAGTTGGACAATGTATCTAATGGTGTGGTTGTACTGACTATTTAGTTTTGACACTAAGATGGTCACGGCATGCGTTGTTTTTTACATGTTTTTTAAGCTGTCCTTGCGATAATGTGAGATGAATTATCAACCACTCATCCTGTTTAAACTGACATCTGGCTTTTTAGAATTGAGTTCCAATGTAGAATATAAACTGCCTATCCGGCATGTTCCTCAGTCAGATGAAATTCTCCCAACCTGCAGGAGTTCTGTAGCCGTCTGTCTGTTATTATGTACAGTACCTGCCAGCACAATTGCAAGATGCAAATCTTTGATTAGATGAAAATAAAGTAAAATGTAGCCTCGTGTGTTCACATGTAACATCTTGTGGCCTGTAACACTTAAATTATGTTTAGTATTTGAGTTTAGTTTATACACCCACTTCTGTAATTGAATACAGTTGCACTTCTATATTTAGTAATTCCACAGTAAATCACGATGAGTGGATGCAGTCTTCAACAGTACTGTTAATAATATAGCATACCCAACGAACTGGCAATATAAAGCCTTTTCAATCAGTAATATTAAACATGTCTTTAAAAGCGTTGTTATTTACAGGGGACGGTATGTCTAATGAGCATGAAAAGGAACATTAAGCAGACCCCCACCTTCCCGTGTCTGACACAAGATCACGTATACACAGCGCACTCACACTCAAATACAGGAAGTATTCATGCAAGGCAAGCAAGCCAACATGCGCGCACACGCACGCGCGCACACACAGACAGCGATCCAGCTGTTTATTGTGTGGGAAAGCGACCATTACATAAGCACCTCAAACAAACATCACAAGCCGGGTGGTGAGCTAAAGCACTGCCTCAGCTATCATCACGGTGGACATTAAGCACTATTAAGAGTTCGGAGAAATGGTTGATGCCTATGTGGAAAATTGCTTGTGACGGTCACAGCAAAGTGTTGCCTACCTTTAATTTATCATTACACTGCATGGGGACATGGTATAGTATAGTGCACTGGGCCCTGAAAGCTATTACATTTGATTTGCTGCAGACAAGAATTGTGCATGTCAGCATCAAGGATGCAAATGTATTTTGTCATGGTAACTACTAATATTGCATGTTTTGTTTCTCAGTGAGTTGATAGGATACAATGCTTAACCTCTTTTCTTCTTCCAAATGAGTTTCAAAATAAACATGTAAACAAAAATTTAAATAATGTTCTCAAATATTATGGTGTTGTTGGCCACCATGGTATTTGATAGCTCTGAGGTTTGTTATGTAAAGTTATCCAACAAACAAACAGTCCCTGGCTGCCAACTAAACCCGAACCCTGACCTCCATTCTGCATTGTTTGCTTCTCTCATTTACATACTACAGCATACAATAACTATAACCTAATGGTAGTGAGTTAGCTTGCATTTAAATTGAGTCATTATAGCTTTTTAAAATGGTTCATTATTAGCTAGAAATATCATGCAGGAACCACTACTGGTTTGCTATGTGAACATATATGGACATGTCACAGAATGAAAAGAAAACACAATTCCTTATAAGGAAAAAAAACAAAAACAAACAGGCCACAGGTCAGCCAGTATTTGTAAATGTTTGTAAATGTATTACATTTGTATTTTGCTCTGTTCTATAATCTTATAGGCCAATGCTTGTATTATCATAATAGATTATTTTATTATTGAGGAAGTTGAGTATGCCAGGAATGTGTCTGTGCCACCACACAATAGTTTAGATGAAGAAAAAAAAATATATAATATATTAACTGTGATTTTAAATGTGAGATCCATATTGACATAAATAATAACTTTTATATTCAGGGGGGAGTGCTTATTAGACCTTAGAAAGAAATGAGCAGGCATGATCTACTTTCATTGGGTTCCTATAAGTATCATCATTAGGTTTGCATTATTCAGTGTAAGATATGTGTAAATGTGCTGACAGGGAATATTGTTAACAAGCCAAACACAACACTTATGTCATGAAATATTAGTGCTAATAATGTTATTCAGGTTCACGCAGAATATAATAAAAATGTAATGTTTTGTATTTTAAATTAAAACCGTGTGCTATCGTTTTCCATGACTAAAACAAGCAGACTTTCTCCTTTGTGTAAATGGGTGTCAGCTCTGGTATTAGCTAATCGTGGCTTTATAGGAGTAAGGCAGTAAAAGATAATAAGACGTGATGCGTTTAATTAGTGTGTGTATTACACAATCCAGAAGGCATTTGAGAGATGTTCCAACTTGATACTTTCTTCTTTGTGCTCTTCATTCATTAGCCATCTTTATTTAAAGATACAAATCACCTCTACGATAATAAGTTAAAATGAACAAAAGGATTATACTATAAAAAAAAAATATATATTAATACAAATAATAGTATTAACTGCTTTTTTATAATTTGGAGAATAAACAAAACACGTAATATATGGTTTTGCTAAGTGGCTTGTGTCCATGACCACGACATTCATACTTGTGCTATGCCTTCCACCACAGCACTTTTGCTACTGCATGATACTGAGTTATTGTTTTGATAATATATAAGAGTAACAGAATCACACATGGTGTATTAGGTATATGTTCCTGGTCAGGAAGATATTTGTTTTGGACAGCAGGTACAGAAACTGCACCCCCTAAAATATCTTTTGGAGCTTAAAGCAGGAAATTGAAGCACATTTTTGTGCAGAACTCCTTTTTGCTGTGTCTGACCTCAGAGCTTATACACCGCATACCTCACATTTGGAAGCTAGATGATTGACCAACTTAAAAAAAAAAGTCTCCATCTGTTTCTCTCATCTTATATCGTATCCTTTCAATCTCTCTCTAATTCTCTGCCTCTCTTCCCTGTTCTCTCTTTTGTCTTCCCAACAGAGTCCTGTTCTGTATCGGGGAGTGAGGCCAATATGGCTCCTTCCTCAGACCCCAGCCCCCAGCAGGTTTCAGGAGGCTCTAGCCCCTGCTCACACTCCTCTCCTGGCGGGTCGCAGCACCCTGTTACTGCCCTGAAGAAGTGGCTCACAAATCCTGTCCGCAAACGAGGCGGAGCGGCGAAGGGCGAGAAGAAGAAGGCGAGACCGGACGCAAAGCAGCCGTCGCCGCAGCTCTCCTGCAGCCAGGCTCATGGAAGGCCTCTGGAGCAGCTGCACAACTATACTGTCCTCCCAGAGACAGATGTGGTGAGGAACATTAAAGCTGCTCAGAAAATGTGGCATATTGGCGACACCGTCTGGTGATAAACTGCAAATGCACTCATTTTGATTTTCTTGTTTAAATTTCAGCAAATACTTTTTTTTTCCGCAAGTGGGAAGACAATACAATTTATTAATTAATCATTTTGTAGCTTTAAGTTGGGCACATAGAAGAGTACGTCCAGTATTTGTTTATAATAAGCATTGTTTTTTCTGTTTTGCATAGGGCTGTCAGAATTGTGTGAGTCCAGATGCACCATCTAAGACACATCCCACCCCACAAATCGACCTGCCTGACTTTCTGCAGGACAGAGACAGTCTGGTAAATGGTATAATGTTATGCTCCTCTGTGGCCCATATAGGAGCACTTCAGTTGTTACCATCTATTGGTGTATTGGTGAAACAGTCACAATGGGAATAAGAACTCTCTATGATACTCATGTAATAAACATTTTAGGAGCTACATTTAAACTACCAAACAAAGTTGATACTTCAAATTATTACTATCAAAAAAAAAGTGTCATTGTGTTTAAATGTGGCATCAGTGGTATTAATGTATTTTTAATTAGAAAAAGTATTTGTATTATATACCATAATATAATGATTGTGGGGGCAGGATAATGGTGCAAATATTTCTGCCAAAACATTATTAGTTTGATCCACAGCAATGGCACAACTGTAAGCATATATGAGCAAGATGCATACAATGATCTCTATAGCATCTAATCTTTGTATGTAAACTTAGTAAAAAGAGTAGTCTATAGATAGCTAAGTAAAACGGCATACGTTCCTTAATTACAAATCACAAATATGTGATTATCTGTGTGGTTATGCTGGCAACTCAACACTACTAAGTACCATTACAAGGGACCCATGCAGTATAATACATTATCTGGGCTTTTTTAGACAGCATCTGGAAGTGATCAAACAGACAAGTTGTCTAACAGGCCAGCAGATCAGGACTGGAGGTTGGGAGGGGGGGCAGATGGAAAGTAGGACTCCAAAATAGTTTTGGAGGCTAGGTAAGGAAAGGCCCTATGGGTAACCTAACCCTAACATCAGGTAGGATAACAATTAATGAATGAATCCCTCTGGTCTACTTTTCCAGCTTTCCATGGTCAATAATTTTCTCAGCAGTGAAGAGATTTAGGAGTCTGATAGGATTACTTGAGGTTTGGAGAGACTGTTTTTTCCAATGGGCATAAACAAACAGTTGCGCCTGTGATTGGATCCCCAGAACAAATTCCTCTCGTCACGCTATCTTTTCCATGGCTATCTATGTCATACTTGCTGTGGGTACAGATGGAGCCTCATATTTAACTGTGTTGTCTATCATAGACACACACACTAAACCCCATTTGTACTTTCTCACAGAGTGATTTACTGTTCAGTATGCATTTTATGAAACATGACTAATCCAGCATTACTGCAAAATAATGCACAACATTTGCCCTATCTCCTTACATTGCACCAGATATGCCAATCCAGCTTCAACCTTCCGGATGAAAATGGCTGCACCAAATATGATGACCAAACAGGTCAATTGTCAGCCACAGTGGACAGTGAAGAGGACCGAAGAAGTGCCTTAGAGAAAAGCATGTAGGTGTAGACCATGTATAATGTTGCCTGCCATCTAGTGGCAGCTTTAATACACCCTGCATTATCTCTTAATATGTTGTTAAGTTATCCCCCCCTCCCCCTCTCTTAGATATGTGCTGACAGAGCTGATAGAGACAGAAAAGTTGTATGTGGAGGACCTCGGACTCATAGTACAGGTGTGTTGTTGGACCTAACAATGGACCCTGTCCACAGAACTGCTACTGTGACACCTCTGTGTAAACAATGTAGAGGTCTGAGTGGAGAGGAGTGCCCGACACATTCAGGGGAATGCTATGCTGAGTTTCAAACCTAAACAACACTGTTCATGTCATTTTTATTTCTTATTATATGGCCACAACTCGAGGAGAGTGTCTCATGTTTTGTATCAGTGAGTTAAAGATTGTGTGTGTGTGTGTGTGTGTAGGGCTATATGGCCTCCATGGCCAATCAGGGTGTTCCAGAGGACATGAAAGGGAGGGACAAAATAGTGTTTGGCAACATCCATCAGATCTATGACTGGCATAAGGAGTGAGTCTCTCTCTCTCTCTCTCTCTCTCTCTCTCTCTCTCTCTCTCGATCTCTCTCTCTCACACACACACATCTTAACTTAGATACAGTATTCAATTTCCAGCTAAATGTTGTGCGTGAACACAAATATTTTGTTTGTTTGTTTTTGTGTGCTGGAAAAGTGATCCTACCTGACTGTTGTGTGCGTTATGTTTCAGCTATTTCCTGGCAGAACTGGAGAAATGTGTTTTGGCGCCAGAAAGACTGGCACACCTCTTCATCAAACATGTGAGTCTCTCTAACCACCGCTTCACCACAGCCAGTGTCGGAACTTCACTTGGGTTGTGGCTCTGTTTTGATTTTGATATCGGCTCTGGCTCCGTAAATAGGATGATGCAGACCACTCACAACAATATCCTAGCTTTTGCCGTTCATTTCCAAAGTATGAGGCGGAGCTTCTGAGGGAGCACCCCGTATAGCAGGGCTATTTAACTCTGGTCCTGGAGGGCCGCATTCTGCCTGTTTTAGATCGCTCCCTGCTCCAACACGCCTGATTCAAGGTCGTTAGAAGCCTGAAAACGACCCGTTCATTTGAATCAGGTGTGTTGGATTCAAGGTTGATTCAAGGTTGTTAGAAGCCTGATAAAGTCCTCTAAAACATGCAGGGTGTGGCCCTCCCGGACCGGTGTTGAATAGCCCTGCCCTATAGTATTGAAGGGAATGGTGTTTTTTATTATGATTGAGTTTAAATATCAACAAGCTTTCTCCAGAATGACTATAAACTACACTACAGTACCTCTAACAACCTTGAAAATAATCATCTCAGACATCACACACTGTCTCACCAAGTAGAAGCCATTGTCCTCTCTTCAATTTATTTTGCCTTTTGCTTCTCTTTCACTTACACACACACACACACATACACACATGCCACGCACATGACCCAACATGTATGGATGTGAATGGATGGATAGATGGTCACATGACTATACTCTGTGTTGCCTCTATAGGAGCGCCGTCTACACATGTATGTGGTTTACTGTCAGAACAAACCCAAATCGGAGCACATCGTCTCAGAATACATCGAGACCTTCTTTGAAGTAAGTCAGTCAATATATCTCACTGTTAGCTATTTTTCGATATCAGTACTGTAATGCATGGATATTGAGTCTTTGTTTAGCTGTACAATAATTAGAGCATGATCAGTAAGTTTTAGTGTTGCTGGTTTCAGTACAATAATAAAACCATGTTTTCAGATGCGAGATTCAAAGCCTGTCTGTGTTTCCCTCCACTAGGATATCAGGCTACAGATGGGCCACAGATTACAGCTCAATGACCTGCTCATCAAACCTGTTCAGAGAATCATGAAGTATCAGCTCTTACTAAAAGTATGTCTTGTGTGAGTGAGTGAGTGAGTGAAAGAGAGATAGAGAAAGAGAGGACAGTGAATACTTATAGAGATAGCCCTGCAAAAAAATCCAGCATAAACCAGCATGAATTCCATGCTGGTACAGGCTGGTTTATACTGGTTAGTGCTGGGGTAGTGCTGGCCTAGCTGGTATACCAGCTAGGCCAGCAACCAGCATGGGATGCTGGAACACCAGCAAACAGTATGAGATGCCATGGTACCAGCAAACTAGCATTCCGTGCTAGTTCCAGCATGCATAGCATACCTTTTGCTGGTGACCAGCAATTCTGGATGTTTTAGCAGGGAGATCATGTGTTGATTTGATTATGGGTTAAGTGAGAATAAACATAGATAGAAGTTAAAGGTTTGTTAGTGAAGTGCTAAGGGCTAGGGGTTGGGGTCCTAAGGTGTTTTCTGAATAGGTTGGTTTTCAGTCGCTTTCGGAAGATGGGTAGTTACTCCGCCATCCTGAAGTTTGTCCCACCATTGCGGCGCCAAGACAGAGTAAAGTCGAGATTGGATTGAGCGGCTCTTGTTCCCTCGTAGCAATAGCGGTGCCAGGGGGCCAGCCGAGGTTGTAGATAAAAGTGCTCTGGTTGGGGCCTGAAACCTGACTATTGCTTGAAGATATGGGGGGGGCAGTTCTCTTTACTGCCTTGCAGGCCAACACAAGTGTTTTGAAGTGGATGCGGGCCGCAACAGGGAGGCAGTGAAGGTCTCTGAAGAGGCGGGTTACGTGCCAGGACTTGCTGCGGCATTTTGAACCTGTTGCAAAGCTCTAGTAGCAGAAGCAGGTAGTCCAGCGAGCAACGAGTTGCAGTAGTCTAGGCGGGAGATCACTATACAGCTTGAACCAATAGCTGCGCCGTATTTTTTGAGAGGAATGGTCTCATTTTTCTAGTGTTGTAGAGGGAGAATCTGCATGCGCGGTTCGTTGCGGCGATGTTGGCTGAACAGGATAATTGGTTGTCGAGGACGACTCCAAGATTCTTCACTGTTGGACAGGAGTTCTCAAGGGTGATGGAGAGGTCCACCAGAGGGTAGTTCTTTGCAGGAAGGTAAAGTAGCTCTGTTATTTTTAGGTTGAGTTTGAGGTGATGAAGACATCCAGGGACTGATGTCAGAGAGGCATCCAGAGATCAGAGATAAAATCTGTGTGTCGGATGGAGGGAATGAGAGGTAGGGTGTCATCAGCATAGTAATGTAGGAGAATCCATGGGATGCAATGACAGAGCTAAAAGATCTGGTGCACAGTGAGAAGAGTAGGGGTCCTAATGCAGATCCTTGTGGAACACCGGTGTTGAGGTGGCAGGGTTTGGAGAAGTGTCGATTCCAAAGGACTCTGTAGGAGCGATCTGTCAGGTAAGACTCTAGCTAGGAGAGGGCAGAATGGGCAAGGCCCAGCTCAGCTAGTGTCGATAGAAGGATCTGGTGGTTTACCGTGTCAAATGCTGCAGACAAATCCAAAAGGATGAGGACTGAGGAGAGGGAGGAGGCTCTAGCAGCGTGAAGGGCTTCTGTTACTGTGAGGAGAGCAGTCTCTGTAGAGTGAGCAGCTTCGAAGCCAGACTGGTGGGGATCCAGGAGGATCTGGTGGAACACCTGTTTGAGGATTTGATGAAACGAAAGTCAATGTATGCTCTTACCAGCTTCATAATATGATTGTGAGGACTATTTAGTAACATCTAAACTACATACTAAATTCATATCTCTTCTGTTTGTCACATAGGATTTTCTAAAGTATTATACCAAAGCAGGAAGGGATGGGACAGATTTGGAGGTGAGAAATCTCACATTTTCACAAGCACTTTGAGAATACAGTATGTATACTGGACCCAGACATGGGATTTAAAGTAATACTTCACCAAGAGATGATCATTAGTGTGTCAATTCCCCACAATGCTCTCACATCCCTTTTGGAATGCTGGAAAAACAGTTGTTCTCTCATCTCTTTACAGAGAATGTAGCATTCTAAGTTTAATCAAACATTTAGAAACTCCATATATTATTATTATTGTATATCATAAAGAAACAGTATTGTAATTGTTTTGGAGTATTTCTTCAACTGTTCCTTCTTCAATCTCTCATATCTTTCATCAGAAAGCAGTGGAGGTTATGTGTTACGTGCCAAAACGTTGTAATGACATGATGAATGTGGGCAGGCTTCAAGGGTTTGAGGTGAGCCTCGTTAAGAGTCAAAAACATAAAAGCATGGGGAATGTGAATTCCTTTTTAAATCAATAATTCACCACTTTATTTGTATAACTCCTTTCATACAAGTACCTTACAGTGAAGAGATTACATGCACATAAGTGCATGTATATTAACTTGTTTTTAATTCTGTACAAAAAATATAATTTCTGTCAAAATGTTTTGTTGTTTTTATTTTTAATCCATTTATGTGCACTTCACCTTTACCAAGGAGTCCATCTACTTGATATGTGTGGCATATTAAGATGCTGATGATGATAATTGCACAGATGTGTGCGGTTTTATCTGGCACTGTTGGACATTGATGCAGTCAGTATGACGAGAGTACGCCTCATCAAAACTTGTAACCTATCTGTGACATGTTGTGTGATACAACTGCATATTTCATAGTGACCTAATTGTGACCAGTCCTTCCATCCATCCATCCATCTTCTCCCGCTTATCCGGAGTCGGGTTGCGGGGGCAGCAGCTCCAGCAAGGGACCCCAAACTTC
>JAODUE010068082.1:3990-15931 GCA_027564755.1 Amblyopsis hoosieri | reverse complement strand
TAATAACCTATGGTACATATTATGTATATGTGTGTATGGTGTAATATATAATGTAATAACCTATGGTACATATTATGCATGTGTGTATGGTGTAATATATAATGTAATACCCTATGGTACATATTATGTATATGTGTGTATGGTGTAATATATAATGTAATAACCTATGGTACATATTATGCATATGTGTATGGTGTAATATATAATGTAATAACCTATGTTACATATTATGCATGTGTGTATGGTGTAATATATAATGTAATAACCTATGGTACATATTATGCATGTGTGTATGGTGTAATATATAATGTAATAACCTATGGTACATATTATGCATGTGTGTGTATGGTGTAATATATAATGTAATAACCTATGGTACATGGTTATAATTACTAGAGAGGTTGGTGAGGTCAGCTGACCAGTATGTGGCATTAAACCCGGCCAGCGCATTGAACTCATCTGAGCTGAACTCCACTGTTGATTGGTCAGAAAGCAACCACACGATTCCTGGAGGGGTGAACCCAGAGAGAGAAGCTGCACACACACACACACACACACACACACACACGCAGACACATACACACACACACAAACTTACATGCACACACACGCGCACACGCACACACACACACACACACACAAACACACATGCACCCACACGCGCACACACACACACACACGGTTAGCTGGTAGTTAATGGGGTTAGCTGGTCGTTATGGGGTTAGCTGGTAGTTATTAGGGTTAGCTGGGAGTTATTAGGGTTAGCTGGTAGTTATGGGGTTAGCTGGTAGTTATTATGGTTAGCTGGTAGTTATGGGGTTAGCTGGTAGTTATGCGGTTAGCTGGTAGTTATTATGGTTAGCTGGGAGTTATTATGGTTAGCTGGTAGTTGTTATGGTTAGCTGGTAGTTATGGGGTTAGCTGGTAGTTATGGGTTTAGCTGGTAGTTATTATGGTTAGCTGGTAGTTATGGGTTTAGCTGGTAGTTATTATGATTAGCTGGTAGTTATGGGGTTAGCTGGTAGTTATTATGGTTAGCTGGTAGTTATTAGGGTTAGCTGGTAGTTATGGGGTTAGGTGGTAGTTATTATGGTTAGCTGGTAGTTATTAGGGTTAGCTGGGAGTTATTGGTGAACACAGACTGACCAACGAGGTGTTTGTCAGCTCCAACTCCTTCATAGAGCCTTAACATGTCACTGTCTTCTTCCGTCTCAAATAGCTGGAAGACAATCTTGATGGAAAATCCTGTTTGCACTCTGGCAGGAGGAATGTCAGAACATGAAACACACATGTAATCATATCACCTGTCAATCAGCCAACAAACCATGTTGCTATGGGCAATTATAGCCTCTAATGAGAATGTGACATAGACATACGTACGTACATACAGATATGGGTAAGTATGTTTCTATTAGCTGTGTGCATCTATCCCTTATAGGATGATCCAACACATATCTAGAAGCATGGGCTATGATAGGATTTATGAATGATATATTGAAATATGGAATGATGCGATGTGATACCTTACGATGCAATCTGATAGTTCTAAGCATTTGTTTACTCTTCTGAGTACAAAATGTATTGAATTAGAGCATTTTATTTATTTATTTATTTATGCATGGGTTCTTGTCAATGAGTTTCATGGGGCATGCTTTTATCTATTTATTTCTAAATATATCTTTTTTTTTCTTTTTCATTTTAGTACCAAAAATGGTACAAAGTTTCACCTTTATTTTTCAGGGTGTATTTTCTTGCTTTTAGACGAGAGATTTTAGAGGCAGCTTGCCGTTGTCTTGTGCAGCCCCTGTCATGCCGACTGCAACATGGTCTCATTGATCGTCGTCAAATATGGACGTTTGTGCAAAGTATGTAAACGTCTAAATTTGTCACAATATTAACGTAAATAACAATTACATTTTTAATTTGTATTTTGACAATTTTTGACAGACATTTTCGTCAATATTTGGACGCATTATACATTTGTCAGAATGCAGACATTTTTCCTAACTAGTATATTTTCGTTTAAGTGGCAAAGAAATTCTGTGGTTCATGATGTACTGAAAAATGTGTCTATATTTTGACGCATTATGAATGCGTCAAAATTAAGACGATTTTCTACCCAATATATTTTTGTTTCAATGGTGATGAAATTTTGTGGTTGATGTTGTAGACTACAGAAATATTTGTTTATATTCTGACGCATTATATTACGGGGGGGGGCAATTTGTTTTTGATTGATTCGGCACTTGCAGTCATTTTAAATTCACCGGACATCTGTGGTACTGCAACTTCATGCATACGCCAGAGGATTATAATAACCAGCAGTCATATTCCTGATAAAGCCCCACTTATCTACGAGTTTTTAACTTGATAAAATACGCCTAACGGAGACATGGCAAAAACCAAATGATTTTTTTTCATCTTAATCAAGCCTCCCCACCTGGATTTGTTTACATTTCTCAACCTCGCTGCCAACAATTCGTCTAACTAAAATCCTGCAGATCAAGATGTGAGGCAGTCTCACTGGGTGTCCCAGGTCTTGGGTCCTCTGCTGTCCATCATATACTTCCTACCCTTGGGCACGATCATGAGACACCACAATGTTGATTTCCACGGTTACTCTGACAACACCCAGCTCTACATGTCTACCAAACCCACCTCAACACTCCCCCCATCTTCCTCACCAACTGCCTTCAGGACATCCAGAATTGGATGACACTAAACGCCCTTAAACTTAACAGCAGCAAGACAGAGGTCCTGCTCATTGACTCCAAAACCAAACTCTCTACACAAGACAACCCCAGCCTAAAAATTGCTGGTCTTCCCATCCCACTGTCAACAACTGCCAAAAGTCTTGGTGTGACATTTGATGACTCCCTATCATTTGAGTCACACATCAAAACCATCACCCGGACATCCTCCTTTCCCCTCCAAAACCAATCCAGACTCCGCCCTTCACTTTCCTATTCAAGCACTGAAATTCTTATCCATGCCTTTGTCACTTCCCGCCTGGATTACCGCAACTCTCTTCTCATTAGCATTCCCATCAAATTCATCAATAGACTCCAATTAGTTCAGAACTCTGCCGCCAGAATCCTCAGGTCAATAGATCACATCACTCCTATTCGGATTCAGCTACATTGGCTTCTTGTAAAGTTCTGTGTAAACGTCAAGAGTCTCCTCCTCACATACAAGGCGCTCCACAATCTTGCTCCTCTACCTCTCTGACCTTCTCCTGCCATATACTCCCTCCTGATCTCTTCGCGCCTCCTCTACCGGACTTCTCGTCATCCCCCCATTCCACATCTCCACCATGGGGTCTCGGGCCTTCAGCTGCTCTGCCCCCAGACTCTGGAACACCCTTCCACTGCACATTCGACCTGCCACCACGGTCGCCCCTGTTTGCTAAGATCCTGAATTATTTTGTTTATTTTGTATATATTTCTCAGATAAAATGTGTATTACTATAGTACGTATATTTCAGCTGTGGTACGTATATTTCAACTGTTTTATATCTATGTAAGATGTCCTTGAGTGTTTTGAAAGGCGTCCAAAATAAAATGTATTATTATTATTATTATATTCAGTAAACTATCTGAATATACTATCTGCCAATTCCATGCCATAAAATAATCCTGGGTTTCTACTGTGCTGGCTTTGTAAATAGTAACAATCAAAGTGGTGCAGACCGCACACAAAAATATCCTGTTGTTTTGATCAAGCACAAATATCAACAAACTTTCTTCAGAATGACTGACATGAGGGTATTTGGCATTTTATTTTAAAATACATTTTTATGTATTTTTGCCCATCCCTGACTATAGCAACACTACAGTAATACATGTAACCATAGCAACACTACAGTAACACATAATGTAAGTGTAGCAACACCACAGTAACACATACATGTAACCGTAGCAACACAGTAACACGTGCTAACCGTATAATCCAGCGACAGTTCACACTGTTGTTGTACGGTTGAGGGAAGTTGGCTGAATGGAATGATCCAGATTCTCCAAGCAGAATAAACTGTCCATCACACACTGTAGCTATGGAAACAATAAAGTAGGACATGTTTGGATTCTGTGATATTTTAGATGATTTTTTTTTTTTAATTTAGGAGCTACTGTAATTTAACACATTATGCATAATAATATGTACTAAATAATAATTATATCAAGCCATGTACACCTACTATATTATAGTACAATGTGTATACTATATACTATAATATACAGTATATATTATAATAATATCAATAAATATAACTATATTGTAGACACACGGAGGCTTTATCCCAGAGATGTATATGTACTATAATATAATATACATTATAATGTTACATAAGTAGGCTTTTGTTACGAACACACCCCACTGGTTTGTGTTTTGTATGTTTTGTCTGTCCTTTGGTTTCTGTCTCTTTACCTCTGTTATTTACATAATGTAATATAATATTACATAACATAGCTATAATGTAAAGATGTATGTTATATAATATAACATAATATAACATAACAAATTAGCTATAATGTAATATAATATAACGTAATATTACATAACATAGCTATAATGTAAAGATATATGTTATATAATATAACATAATATAACATAACAAATTAGCTATAATGTAATATAATATAACGTAATATAACGTAATATTACATAACATAGCTATAATGTAATGATATATAATGTTATATAATATAACAATATAACATAACATAAATTAGCTATATTGTAATATAATATAACGTAATATTACATAATATAACATAACATAAATTACCTATAATGTAATATAATATAACGTAATATAACATAAAATAACATAACATAAATGAGCTATAATGTAATATAATATAACGTAATATATCATAAAATAACATAACATAAATTAGCTATAATGTAATGTAATATAATGTAATATTACATAACATAGCTATAATGTAATGATATATAATGTTATATACTATAACATAATATAACATAACATAAATGAGCTAAAATGTATTATAATATAACATAATATAACATAATACTACATAACATAAATTAGCTATAATGTAATATAATATAGCGTAATATTACATAACATAGCTATAATGTAATGCAATATAATGTAATATAACATAACATACTGTACCTATAATATAATGTAATATATTATAATATAATGTAACATAATATAATATAAAATAACATACTGTAGCTATAATGTAATATAATGTAACGTAATAGAATATAACATACTGTAGCTATAATGTAATATAATATAACGTAATATAATGTAATATTACATAACATAAATTAGCTATAATGTCATGTAACGTAATATCATATAAAATAACATACTGTAGCTATAATGTAATATAATGTTGTTACGGCCTGGCTCAAAGGCCGTAAACCAAACAAACCAAACTCTTAACTGACGAACAGAATAGCCCAGAATGAGGTGTGAAAGTCTGTAGGTGTAAGTACGGAATATATGTGGTGCGTGTTGCATGCTGACCAAATTAAGAAACAGTCCAAACCAAGAAACCAACCAAACTAAGCCACAAACAAACAGAATGTGTGATGCCAGGAGAGTCACAACGACAGTGTGCTGTACCACACCTATACAAGTGTCCGGCACAGGTGCCTTTAATCAGCCTAATTAGGCTCTTTACAGCCACTGAAGACCAGAGGCCTGCCAAAATCAAGCAGGGCCGTGACAATGTAAAGTAATATAAAATACTGTAGCTATAATGTAATGTAATATAATGTAATATAATGTAATATAACATAACATAGCTATAATGTAATGTAATATATATTTTACCACAGAGAACGGCATGCTCGTCGCAGGCACTGGGACAGTCCTGCATGCCATCACACAGCTTGGTGGGTGCTACACAGCCCCCCCTGTCCCCACAAGACATCTGGGGCAATGGGCAGCTCTCTGCAGACACACCGTCCTATTAGACCCTACTGACACACTGTCCTATTAGAACCTACTGACACACTGTCCTATTATAAACCCTACTGACACACTGTCCTCTTATAGACCCTACTGACACATTGTCCTATTAGACCCTACTGACACACTGTCCTATTATAAACCCTACTGACACACTGTCCTATTATAAACCCTACTGACACACTGTCCTCTTATAGACCCTACTGACACACTGTCCTATTATAAACCCTACTGACACACTGTCCTATTATAGACCCTACTGACACACCGTCCTATTATAGACCCTACTGACACACTGTCCTATTATAGACCCTACTGACACACTGTCCTATTATAAACCCTACTGACACACTGTCCTATTAGACCCTACTGACACACTGTCCTATTAGAACCTACTGACACACTGTCCTATTATAAACCCTACTGACACACTGTCCTATTAGAACCTACTGACACACTGTCCTATTATAAACCCTACTGATACACTGTCCTATTATAGACCCTTCTGACACACTGTCCTATTATAAACCCTACTGACACACTGTCCTATTATAGACCCTACTGACACACTGTCCTATTATAGACCCTACTGACACACTGTCCTATTATAGACCCTTCTGACACACTGTCCTAATATAGACCCTACTGACACACTGTCCTATTATAGACCCTTCTGACACACTGCCCTATTATAGACCCTTCTGACACACTGTCCTATTATATACCCTACTGACACACTGTCCTATTATAGACCCTACTGACACACTGTCCTAATAGACCCTACTTACCCCTGGGTCTATAGCAGGCTGGAGCATCATTAAATGTGCATTTAAAATGCGTATTTTATTTGTTATTGTCACATACAAATGAATGTAGCGAAATTCATCCTTTGTATTTAACCTACCCTTCAAGGGAGAAGTGGGCAGCCACTCTGCAGCACCCGGGGCCCAACTCCAGGTAGAGGCTAGTGTCACTGGTCAATGGCACTGACTTGAGAGTTAACCTAAGCCCCCTAAACTAACGCTAATTCATGGGTTAGGGTTCTACAAAGAACATCCACACTTCTTACCTGCTGTGGCGGTGGGGGTTGTCTGTGGTTGGGCTGATGTACCTAATTATAACATAAAAACATTAAAGGGTTATTGTTATTACCACTACTATTATTATGACCGTGCTGCAGAAGATAGTACATCTACTTTGCTTCTTACGTGCTGTGGTGGCTGTCTGTGGTTGGGCTGATGTACCAAATATTGCCACTAAAACATACCAAACAATTGTTATCACCACTACTACTATTATGACAGTGCTATTGCTTGTACCTCTCCAAAGTCTCTGAGCAGAAGTTTAAAGGAACATTACATGTGATCTTGATGCTCTCGCTGTCAATCACAATGGCCATACCCCCAGGCCTTTGTAGTCCTACCCTCAGTTCCTCTTCCACCTCCTTCACACTGATTGGCTGACTGAACCAGAGGCTAAAGGTCACCACCACACTGCCATTGCTGGAAAGAAACATCCATCCGTCTATCTGCTATGAGCCAAAACAACAGCCCTGCTACGAGTATAGTGTGCTGCTAGTGTCTTACCTGAACTCTAGCACTTGACAGCGGATGTAGTCTTGGCCACCCTGCATGAACACCTGATCCACCTGCACACACGACCCATGCACATTCAGCTGGATCGTACATTGTATTGCTAACTAGCTGGTAACTAGTTAGGTATAGACTTTTGGACAGTTGGCCCCTGTTTTAATTACTTAGTTTGATTGGTTAATCTCGGCAAGATTCACAATGAACCCAGATAAATGTATGCTAGTACATACTCTAGCCTCAGTTAGTAGGGCTATGGATAGTGCCTTGACCATCTAGTAGGGCTATGGGTAGTGCCTTGACCATCTAGTAGGGCTATGGGTAGTCCATGGACCATATAGTAAGGCTATGGGTAGTCCCTGGACCATATCTAAGGCTATGGGTAGTCCCTGGACCATATCTTAAAGCTATGGGTAGTCCATGGACCATATAGTAAGGCTATGAGTAGTGCCTTGACCATATAGTAGGGCTATGGGTAGTCCATGGACCATATACTAAGGCTATGGGTAGTCCCTGGACCATATCTTAAGGCTATGGGTAGTCCATGGACCATATAGTATGGCAATGGGTAGTCCCTGGACCATATCTTAAAGCTATGGGTAGTCCATGGACCATATAGTAAGGCTATGGGTAGTGCCTTGACCATATAGTAGGGCTATGGGTAGTCCATGGACCATATAGTAAAGCTATGGGTAGTCCCTGGACCATATAGTAAGACTATGGGTAGTCCCTGGACCATATCTTAAGGCTATGGGTAGTCCCTGGACCATATCTTAAGGCTATGGGTAGTCCCTGGACCATATAGTAGGGCTAGTGTCTGTATCCTCACAAACATGGTATTGAGGAAGAGACATTCAAAACAGAGCCCACCAATAGCGAAAGAGCATAATAAAAGCCTTCAGTTTACCAGGCGTTGGAGGTCAAAGGCCAGTGCCTTGAACTGTGGACTGCTGTGGTTCTTCAGCTCCTGCGTGAAGATCGCACCTCTCAGAATCTTCATCTGACCTTCAAACACTTGCTCCTCCATTGCTACTAGTTAGGAGACCCACAACAAATTGATAGTAAGAATATAAGTCTGATATTAGCAGTAGTGACAATATGCTACAGCTGGGTGGAGGCTCCCTCTACAGTCAGTAAGTGGTATGGCAGCACGTGACATGTCTCACCTCCAGGGTGCAGGGCGAGCCAGCTGACGGAGACCAGAGCCAGGCAGGTCAGCAGCAATACGCTGCACAGCACACTCAGGGACACTTCAGTGGAGCGCCACCTACTGGGGCCCATTGTGACAAGCTTGCTACTGCTACCTCCTCCTGCTGCTTACACACCAATCAGGGCCAGTCAGGACCTCTCAGGAATAGTCAGGGCCTTTCAGAACCAGTCAGGGCCAGTCAGGACCTCTCAGAACCAGTCAGAACCAGTCAGGGCCTCTCAGAACCTGTCAGGGCCAGTCAGGACCTCTCAGAATCAGTCAGAACCAGTCAGGGCCAGTCAGGAGCAGTCCCAGATGAAGCCCAAGTGAAGATCAGTGAGAAAGGGATTAATACTGAGGTTGACCCATACCTGAACTGTCACAAACCTGTCTTTCAGCTCTATTACTGTATGTTAGAGAAATTATAGGGCCTGGTGCTTAAGGAACTGTTAGCCCTGATGACCGCTGATTCCATTATAACAATGTAATTATTCTAACAGGTGTTTGATAATTTTAACGGTTGACCTGTTAATTGTAAATTGTTTATATAAAGGTATGTGCTAAATGCTGAAAATGTAACATAAATGTTACTCAAATAAATTAACTAAAGTTAAATTGGTATACACAATCACAGTAGCTCAAATATATACTGTAGTTTTACTATATATTTCCATTCTGGAAAAATTTAAATTCATCATAAATTCTAAATCTTTTTAATCAGACCAAATAATTGTAAGACTACATTATACAAGCAAAGAAGACTTAAAGAAACATTAGTATGTGTGAAGTCAGAAGGGCAAACCTTTGCCAGTTCACATTTTTGAGGTAACATTTAACGTCAAACCAAGACATTAACAGTTGAATTAGGGAATTATTAACATCAAAACAAGACATTAACAGTTGAATTAGGGAATGATTAACATCAAAACAAGACATTAACAGTTGAATTAGGGAATTATTAACATCAAAACAAGACATTAACAGTTGAATTAGGGAATTATTATTGTCAAACCAAGACATTAACAGTTGAATTAGGGAATTATTCATGTCAAACCAAGACATTAACAGTTGAATTAGGGAATTATTAATGTCAAATGAAGACATTAACAGTTGAATTAGGGAATTAATGTCAAACCAAGACAGTAACAGTTGAATTAGGGAATTATTAAAGTCAAATGAAAACATTAACAGTTGGGTTAAGGAATTATTCATGTCAAACCAAGACATTAACAGTTAAATTAGGTAACATTTAACGTCAAACCAAGACATTAACAGTTGAATTAGGGAATTATGAATGTCAAACCAAGACATTAACAGTTGAATTAGATAACATATAACGTCAAACCAAGACATTAACAGTTGAATTAGGTGAATTATTAATGTCAAATCAAGATAAGAATAATTAAGCAATATTTACTGTAACATCATATTAAGAGATTGCTAAGCCAATCAGCTTTGTTATTGTGAGTGGTGTTCACATTATATGTTCCTATTTACAGAGCAAGGGGCTGTGTAAAACTACCAAATCATTTTTGCACCATGCACAGAAAAAGGCAAGACAGCAAAATGCGAGAAGGAATGTGCTGAAATTGACATAGTGTATTAGCATACAATTAGCTTGCAATAGCTGACGTTAACAGTTGAATTAGATAATATTTAATGTTTGAGGGTATAACAAAGTGTTTTTATAATTTAAAGTAAGAGTAAAATTGTGACTCAAGTGATTTAAACAGTCAAATAAATAAGCAATCAGTAATGAAATACCTGCTGGAGGATCTTCACAGTCCAAAGAGTCCAAAGTGTATGATTGCAGATACTGAATATTATCTATCCTTTTTATTAGTGCCATAAATTACAAAAGTAATTATGATTATCAGTTGGTGGAGGATTCTCCACAGCTGAATATAAGAGGACAACACCCACATTGCACTGGTTCTACTGGGAGCTCTTTGTATTGTAATGTTGCATTTGGTGATCTTTTGCGTTCTCCATGAGTTAGTCTGTGTGCGTCTGTACAATGTAATGGTCTGATCTGAAATTCTGTAATTTTATTATATATAGTCTTATATATATATTGCATATATATAATTAGCCATTAGCCTGGATGTCTCTCAGCAACATGATGAGGGTTATTATATTACCCATATAGATATTACCTGGGTTCAAGTGTATAGAATAACTGGACTGCATCTTTGAATAAGGGATTGACAGATAAACTGGACTGGAGCTTGGATTAGTACCGTACCAATGATATGGCCTGGCAATTACATATGTAGTTGTTATGGCAGAGTGTGTTGTGGGAAGTATTATATAACCAACAATGTTTTAAACATCTAGGGCCGGGTTCACATACATGGATTAAGGCTAGTCCAATACTAAAATATACATTTATAAAATCATCAAGATATCCAATGGAAAAACATTTTTAGTCTAGGACAAGTCCATGTCTGCGAAACCGGCCCTAGCTAGTTATTAATTGAAATACAGATTCATTTCAGTAATTAAACATGTACAATTATCATGATTGCCAAACATCAGAACTTTCCCAATCATGGCCTCATTACTAATATAATGTAGTATATTCATTAACTAAATGCTATGTGGTTTTATTGTGGCGTTTAGGGCTTTATATGCAAACTGGACTGAAAGCGTCAATAATTAATTTGAGATGATCAGGTTCAATGTCCAGGACAACAGTCTCACTCCACCCTGATAAGGGATCAGATACAGGAGGACTACCAGTACCCAACCCTCCTCAACTTGTGACACACAATGCTGCCTTGGGCATCCATTGTCCCAAGCAATCCTGCACGCTCCCCAAGACAGTTTGTGCAGTTGGACGTGTGTCAGGATAGATTTGGTCTGCCCATGTTATCAACTAGTTTGGCTTAGTAGGACTGATGCGTTTATTAGTTTTTCTAATATTATATATATACTTTTTGGAAGAAAATGTACCACAGTAGGGCAAGGAACCATATATGGACACTTTGTTGACCTTGATTTGAACAGATGAACAGTAATAATGTATTGTAATATATAACATCAAGTATTTCAATGAGTGCCCAATAAAGGGTTAATAATAGTCACCTATTGAACACTACTGGCCTCTACACCCATTAACATTTACATTTACAGCATTTGGCAGACGCTTTTATCCAGAGTGACTTACATGTACATGTGTCATTAGATAGACAGATCATACATGTA
>JAODUE010068062.1:0-15932 GCA_027564755.1 Amblyopsis hoosieri | reverse complement strand
ATACCTGGTCTTTTAGCACACCCTGGAACACAACACTGACAGATTCCTCCCTTCGATATGGCACCAATGTTGATTGCGGCCAAATGCTAGCTAGCTCCGAGGTGTAGGCTGACAAGACCAACTTTTTGCAGAAGGAATTAGGAGAAAATTCCTACTGTATATAACCTCACAAATACTGTAAAGATTTTTCGACAACAACAAACAATTGTTGTTGATTTATGTTACCATTTAAATGGTAACATAAATTAGCAAATTGAAGGCAGTCAGACTCAAAAGCAAAGAGTCTGTTTATCGTGACACTTTTTAATTTTATAGTCCAGGAGCGGCATGACGTCCCCACGCTCGAGTTAACTCCATCCAGAAAATCGCCGGACAGACAGAAAGTGAAATTAATATAGGGAATATTTTGCGATTCAAATTGAAGTTTATTTTCATAGTTTGTTGGTGTTTATATTAAGCCTCTATGTCCTTTAATGACATGTTAAGCCTAAAATGACTGATTTCCCTTGCCTATCTCTTTAAGACTGACATAACACTGTCATAACCATGACACAACACCATCTTTGTCAAGTTGTCATGACAAAGACTGACAGGTTATGTCATCTTGGTTAATGTCAAGTTGTCATGACAAAGACAGATCCCAAACAATGTCAACTTGACATTAAACATGACATTATGACATTATGACAATTACAGCTAATGACAACATTTATAAATGTTCATGACAGGTGTCGTGTCATGGTTATGACTGTTAATAAACAAACTTCAGTCTTAATAAACAAACTTCAAATAAAGTGTTACCATCCATTTTAATATTGGTCATATTATGAAATATTGATATAAATGTATTGGTAATAATAAGCATAATATTGCTCTCGACTGACGTATTCAAATTTTGGCCTGGCAGGTCATATTACATATTAATTATGAAAATATAATAATGAATAGTGTAGCTCAATCCACTACAGCCTTGCTTTTGGTACTACAAAAAGTTGTTCTGCTATGATCATGTAACATCAATGGTTTGTATCGTAGGTATCATTTACGTTTTGTCAGGTTTAAGTTTTTATTAACATTAAGGCTGCTATTTATACCAAAATAGGTCTATATTTCATAAATTATTGGGACAAACTTTTCTTTTTTTAAATCAGATATTCAGCACCTCCATTTAGCCAGAATTGAATGATCTTGTTTCATTACCACATGTTGACGATTTAAAAGATATTGGCAGTCAAATCATGCTACATGGTCAAATGCATTATTAATCGGGGTCACACTCAACGCCTATACTGATCAATGTTATCACTGAAGTGAATGTGTCTTTTTGTATTTTTATGCTTTCATTACTTCTCTCGTAACAGGTGAGCCAGAATTCAAATATGTTGGCAACATGCACGGCAACGAGGTAGTGGGCCGCGAGCTGTTGCTTAACCTCATTGAGTACCTGTGCCGCAATTATGGCCACGACCCTGAGGTGACAGAATTGGTCAACACTACACGTATCCATATCATGCCTTCTATGAACCCTGATGGCTACGAGGTTGCAAAAGAAGGTAAGAGGGCTCAAACAACACACATACACGAGCAAGGGCACACTCACTCTAACACTAACATTTACGTCATTGAAGGTTGGTACCCACAAGTGTGCTTACTCTCCTCAGCACATTCCTCCATAATGAGTGCATTAGCAGAGACAATGAAGCACCCAACTAAAAGCAAATTGCTTTATAGTAACCCTTAATGTGAAACAATTATGAAAATAACACTTATTTTGGTATTTAGAGAGCCTACCAGCTATGGCTGAATGAAACGAACGAACCGAATTGGAATTTGAACGAACCGAATTGCAATTTGAAACAATGTGATTAGCACATCGCAAGCCATGCAATTTCAATGTGAATCAGACCCTGACTGAGACTGAGAATGCTACAATCTCAGTCGGAGCTAGATCGGAGCAAGATCATGTCCGTGATGAAGTTATGTGTGCCGCATCTGTGTAAATATGAGCTCGAATAACTAGCTTTAGTTAAGACTGATTGGCCAATCTCTCTTCAGCGCCATAAAACAATAAGATAAAGATGCACAGACACTAAAACAATAGTGTGCGGCAAGATGCGCCTACAGGGGTATTTCTAGGATCAAACATTTATGGGGGGCCCTAATGAGAATAGACAGTGCCTGCTAAATCAGAAATGTCACTGCGTAACAGTGAAAAGGCTGTGTTAATACCTGAAGTTGTTTTGTTCAATCACTTTACAGGTAAGCCCCGTTTGAAAATCTAACATTAGAGAGCTAAAACATTGGCTAAAAACTATTTCAGAAAACACTTATCATATTTCAGTCAGGACCACTATAGTGAAACAAAGTCTTTTATTTGCATTAAGTTATTTATATTTGGAGGAATGGCTCTGTTCCGGGAGCTACCTGCCCTTCCATGTGCATACATGGAAAGCCCAAGGCAGGGAGAGCAGCAAAAAGACTCTTCCCCTAGGGTACAGAACAGAGCAAGCATCAATGACACCGTGGCATTAAGTAATCAAACACAGCATGAAAAGAAGGTAGGGAGGTGGTGGGATGCAAAAAAGTTTGCAGAGGAAGTGCTAAGAATGGGTGTAGGCTAAAGATGCTTAAATAAATAAAGTATTTTGTTTGCATCAAGTTATTTATATTTGGAGGTATGGCTCTGTTCCGGCAGCCTCATGAGACCATCTTGACCTTGCAAGCTTCAGTTTAATTCTGCCGTGAGAATCAATCTGTAAAGCCTAGGAATCATTTTGAATGTGTTCGAGTACTGAACTTTCCAATCAGCGTCATGTTTATAGCTATACGGGCGTGGTTTAGGTGTGTCAACAGTAAAAACGACCAGATGGTTCATCCAATCAACTGACAAGTATTTTTTTTAAAGTAACTGTCATTCACAAACAGGTTCAATGTACCCAGATGAACTTCCTCTGGCATGTCAGGTTACTGTTCCAGGAGCTCCCTACCCTTCCATTTTCAGCAAAAAGACCCCCAAAAACAACCATACTTGGCCAACCTCCAGCCAGCAGGAGCTACAGCACATTTAAGAAGAAACAATTTAACTTGTGCACAGCGTCATGGCCTTGTTGGACCTCTCTGCCCTTCTATGCACATATGGAAAGCCAAGGCAAGGAGAGAAGCAATTATCCCATCAATACCGGCAAACTTCCAACCAGCAGGAGGAGCAGCAGCGATAACAGGGTTTGAGGCACAACAAGAACTACATGCCACACTCAACAGCAGCCTTAAAACTAAATCAAAAGCTCATGTTGTAAAAGTTGTAATTGTAAGCATTTCTACCCACCTGACATGACCTTATGACATGAGTAGCCTAAGTAGATGAAGGAAGATGGCGCCAGTGTATGTGGCCTGCCGTCTGACACCAAAAACTGTTTGTAATTGTATTTCTTATGGTAGTGTTTGTACAATTTATTAACTCTCTGCTGATTTATGATTGCCAGACGCTAATGAATTTCTGTTTCCCGCTGGAAACGTCATCCAATTTTGTTTGGGATGGACAAAAAACTTTTCTCCCTCCTTTTAACTCGGGTATACCTGCTCACCTTGTATGTAACCCTGCTTCACGTTCTCGGAAAAAGGCGTGGCAGACGCCGTGGGAATCGCAGCAGCCAGCTGGTAAAGCTGAAAGCCTATCTGGCGTCGTAGCATGGAAACTGGCCGAGAGATCGAGATCCTTGGACGAAATATGGTGCCCCTTACTGTCGCTATATCCCGTGGAATGTCCTGGACCCTGCCGGCACCTGCCTGGTATCCTGTCTCCTCCCGGCTAAGTAGGCTGAGCCTCACCGCCGCTGTTCACCCCATCCCCGCAGAGGTGGTGTGAACCACGCATATCTTCGCCCACTGATTCAAGGGACCTGCCCGACCAGTTTGCCTACACCTACCAGAGCTGCCCTGGTGAATGCTAGATTGCTAGCAAACAAGACATTTATTCTAAAGGACCTCTTTTCCAGTCAAAATTTGGATTTCTTATTTGTGACGGAAACATGGCTAAAGGTTGGTGAGTTGAGCTCTTTTTCAGAACGTCTACCGCTGGATTGTGAATATTTCAAGGAAGCGGACTTGCAGAAATATTCTGGGATAAATATAACTGCAGACAGGAGTCTCTGGCTACCTTTGCAAGCTTTGAACTTACTATGGTTGAATGGGGCAAATCTCACTAAATATCACTTATTTATCGACCTCCTAAAAAAAACAAAGACTTCATCGCAGAGTTATCTGAGTTCTTTTCTGGGATAATGTTGCAATATGACAGGATCCTAATTGTAGGAGACTTCAACATTCATGTATGCTGTCCTACAAACTTACTGGTGTAACACTTTTTAAAACTTATCGAAGCCTTCAACCTCACGCAGTCTGTTAATGGCCCGACACAGACCCATAGACATACTTTAGACCTTGTTTTTGTCATACAATGTGCCTATTGTGAATGTTGAAATACTCAAAGCCGTCTTTTCCAGTCATGCTCCCGTTTTATTTGATGTATCCATGTCTTGCCAAAAGTCAAAAGTCGCTCCTATTCGTATCTGCAGGACGAATAAACCCACTACTGCTGTCGATTTCTCTGACGCATTTAATGTTGCCATGGACACTATGGGATCACCAGATTGTTTTAATACAGAGGAGTTAATTTCTTCTTTCACATTCACTTGCTGTAATATTCTTGATGAAATCGCACCATGTAAACCCAGGCGTTGCAAACCTAACTCTGAACCCTGGATGAATGAAATCACTCGAGCTGCGAGACGAGAATGCAGAAAAGCTGAACACAAATGGAAAAAAGACCATGTACAGGTATTTTATGAAATTCTTGGAGAGAGCTGGCATAGTTACCAGAGAATCGTTAAAGCCGAGAGGGCTAAATACCTCTCTTTTTACTTACAGAAATTCCCAGAAACCCCATCTTCTTTTTCGCACAATCAACGCTGTTCTTAATATTCCCCAATACACTAGATACAAAGAACCTTCTCTGACCTGTGAAAGATTTCTCCACTTTTTGGTGTAAAAGAATTCCACCATTAGAACAAACATATCACTTCCTGCCTCTGACCCTTTCACCCCCATAGTGTGTGATGTGGTCTTCAGACAGTTTAAAACCGGTATCTCTAGCTGCTCTAAAAGATGTTGTTACAAAACTGAGGCCCTCCAGCTGTCCTACAGACATTGTACCACCCCGCCTATTTAAAGAGGTGTGGCACACAATTGGACCTAACATCGAAGCCATTATAAACAGCAGCCTAGCTTCTGAAAGCGTACCACACTGCCTTAAGGAAGCAGTGGTACAGCCTATCATTAAAAAGACAAAACTCAACACTCTAGATCCTTCAAATTACTGCCCTATCTCCAAACTTCCTTTTAGTTTGAAAATTTTAGAGAAGGTTGTCCTGATGCAAGTTCAGTCCTTCTTAGAAATGAACGGTATTCTGGAACTCTTAATAGTTTTTAATGATCTTTTAACCATTACTGACTCAGGTGACTCTGCTATCCTTATGCTTTTGGATCTCTCAGCGGCCTTTGACACTGTAGACCACAAGGTTCTTATCTTTTGCCTCGAACACAATGTGGGCATAAAAGGCACTGCACTGTAATGGTTTAGTTGTTAAAAAGCCAAAACATTGGATTCCATCTCTGTGCAGATGACACACAATTATATTTGCCCCTTAAAAGAATAAGTGGGAGCTCTTTAAAAACACTACTGGACTGTCTAAGCGACGTCAAAGCCTGGATGACTCTAAACTTCCTACATTTTAATGAGAGCAAAACAGAAGTATTGATATTTGACCCCAAGGGAAGTCCTGACAATCCCCGCGGGGATTTAGGCTGTCTGGAACCTTACCTTAAGTCCGTAGTGACAAACCTGGGAGTTAAAATGGACGTTAATTTCACAATGGAGAAACAAATTAATTTGGTTATGAAAACTGGCTTCTTTCAACTTAGAATGCTAGCGAAGGTAAAGCCATTTTTATCCTTCAGTGATTTTGAGAAAGTCATACATGCTTTTATAACAACCGGCTGGACTATTGCAATGCTTTATATGTAGGCATTAGTCAGGCCTCCCTTGCGAGATTGCAATTAGTCCAGAATGCTGCGGCACGACTCCTTACTGGAACACGAAAACGGCACCCATATTCTTGCATCCCTGTATCCCTGCACACATGTAAACACAGTCTATATTGTACTGTATAAACAGAAACAGTGACACACAAACGTAACAAGTCTGCATATTTATATCCACTTACATTTACGTAATAATCAAAATAAAACATAACATGACATACAAGTTTTTTTAAAAGTACGTTTAGGGTATTTTCCCTGAACTATGCAATTAATAGCTTGCAATTAATGCAAATAATAACAAAATGTGAATGTTATTGTTATTACACCCCCTAGTGGATGAAATTAAGGGAAGCTCTTTAAACCAGGTTGCCACATGTATTAACAAATGTTTGTGAAGATCAAACATTCCTGTCTCAAAAAAATAATTCTAAGTTATAGAAATAATTCAGTGCAATGGATTGAGGAGAACCTCAGGAATCTACTGATATGACATAATCAACAATCTTTTGAAAATTGAAAAAATTATAAGCAGAAATGCAGTTTGTGACCAGATTTTGACAATATAGAAGGCGCTGTTCAAAAACGATAGGAGCAATTGCGATGAAACTTATTGGAGAAGGTCAGCACACTGAGGAGAGGTCGGCTGTCAATCGGATGAGGCGTGTCAAAGATGCAGCATTTTCCAGCAGCTTCCTGATTGCCAGTATTTGATTGCGTTGTAGCCATGATTAATGGCAAGCCACGCCCACCAAACTTTGAGGGTCAAAGGGATAGTGGTCAGAAGGGCTAGCTGAAGTTTCATGTAAATTCGTCAAAGCATCACAAAAATACAACCCAAAATGTTACAAATTATAGAATAATAATAGAATAATAGAGTTGAAATAGGTCACACAGTGTACTTTCATTGGCTGTCTGCAATAATGTCTATCAACATTATTGGATATTTTGATAAGCATGGCCTTTAGATGATCCACACCAAATTTGGTAAAGATTTAACAAATGGTCTAGGAGGAGTATGTAAAAGTATGCTTTTCAGAAAAACCAAGATGGTGGAAAATCTTTTCTGACACATTTTGACATCACATGGTGCGCTGGATTAGGGAGTGTCTAGGGAATCAGCAGAGACTAGTTTTGTACATTTCCACGGCACGGTTCAAAAGTTATGAGATTTTATGTTACCTCAACTTTGACCTGTTGGTGGCGCTATAGGGAGCAATGGACCAGGATGAAAATTGGTGGAATGACAGATGAAAGGCACCTCTACATGCATGCCAAAATTGGCCACCTTTTACCACACGGTTCTAGGGGTTGCCATTGACTTCAATGACAGAATTATACTAATAAATATGTCTGCAAGCAGCAATTACGTGAGCCAAGCCATAGGGGCAAGCCAATAGGCCAGCCTTGACCTCTTGTGACCTTTTTTTGCTGCCTACCTTAAGCTGTCAAAAAAATCAGCGAACCGCAACAGAGAGTCACATTAAAATGTTTTGTTCAAGAAAGACGAGTTAAAATGATGCTCATTACGCTCATTACTCATGAACGCAAGCACGCAATTCAATCAAACTTGTTGTGTGACATATGTTCCAGAGGGTGATGTGCTACAAGAAGCAGGAAGTCAGTAATCCAAACCATGTGACCGCCACGGGCCAATGAAATTCATGGTATTATTCAAAGGACTTAAAATTTCCCGACCACCACCAAACTTAATCAGTAGAAGGCCGTAGGGGTCTACAACATATAGAAAAAATATGGACTGCATCGGCCACTGGAGGGCGCTACAGCACATCTTCAAAATATAGATGGTCAAATAGCGATAACTCTGTGCTCGTTTGAGCTATAGTGATAACACTTATTTCAATATATGCAGCTCACTGACCTCAACTTCCGCCAAGTTTGGCGCCAATCGGCCTAAAGGAGGTGCTACAGCGCATTATCAAATTTGAGATGGTCATATAGCAATAACTCTGTGATTGTTTGAGCTATAGTGACTGAACTTGCATATTCTTCTGCATCTCAATGAGCAAAACAATATTGCCACATGCCTATGAGCTCAGATGTCAGACATAAGGAGATGTCACACACTAACAACTTTAGCCCTGATTGGCCTACAGACATGCAACTGCCGCCATCTGATGCAGGAGCAGCTGCTGAACAGCTTTGCAAGTGGCCATTTTCAAATCCGCCTACTTAGATTTTCCGCCATTTTGAATTTTGTGAAAAAGCTTAAAAAAGCTTCACAGGTCACAAATTTTGACTGATCTTCACCAAATTTGGCAGACATGCTCATCAGACGAATACGCACAAAAGTTATTAGATGGATTTTTGTTCTTAGCTCCAATGAACCAAAAATTCTATGGTTAAGTGGTTCTGTCTCCAGACAAATTTTGCTGTTATTGTTAAAAGTTATTGTGGTAGAGGTTTGAGGCTCGCCTACGTGTAGCTGCACTGGACCATAACTGCAATATCAAGAGAGCAAAAACAGAGGAGGGTCAGAAACAATACAAGCACTAGTATTAAAAATGTGCTCAACAGTTTTTTACACCAAGAAAGGTGGACAAAGACTATACCTTGAGAAAGGACATTGTCGCTCATTTAAGAAAAGTGCATACAACAGAAATCTATGCGTACTTTTATTTCCACGCAACGATCAAATCTCATGATCATGTCTCAACTCGTGTATACAAGTTTTTGAGTCATATAACTAGCGGTGCAGCATAGTGGAGGTGGTGGAGAATTATCTGTGAGTGGTTTTGAGCCCATATAGGCTGATTCTGACATTCAAGCGTAGCCTATATGCATTCATATAGGCCTAAATATGTAGCATGACAGCAAAATATTATATTTTCGTAAAAACAGTCTAGTCCAACATATTTAGGGCCTGGTATATAAATGACTACTACGATTGATAAGTGAGGGCCATTGTGTCTGGTGTGATCCACAGGTGCAAGGCTGTGTCCATGCATGCAGCACTGCAACAGCTAAAAAAGAGACAATAATCACCCTGGCCCAGGACAAAGTTGTGGCATAGCTTCTCCTGTAGTTCTGATCTCTCAGTGGAAAGACATCAGCCGAGCAGAGCAGATTTGCAACATTACTGCCCCAAGATACTCTCTGAAAAATAACAGATAAAACTATAATAAAATAAAATATTTTTACTATGTTGTACTATGTGGAACTTACAATAACAATTACATTAATTTGACTCAAACAATCTGTAGCAAAGATCTTCAAAGTGTATTTGCTGCTTCTTGGTAACATGAATACATAATAATAAAATTATATTGAAAACCATAGTGTTGTGATGATGGGAAAACATTCCTGGTGGAGGTTGCCACAAGCTATAATATGTTACTGTATCCTGGATAAGATGTCTTCAGTTAACCAGAACAGATTGAAGAATTTACTAAACTATTACCGGTACACCATAAACAATTTCAGCTGCTTTTTGTAAAACAATCTATTACATTTTGCCAATAAACACTTTCCAGTATCATACTTGTAAACAAACAGCCTCATTGACGACGGTTCAAACTAGACATTACGTTCAGCTTTATTAGCCTCGGTACAGTACAGTACAACGTTACAGCACTATCTTGACACCGGTACTGTAACTACTGTAGCAGTCTCAGTACTGTAGCTTCCAAACTGATTAAATAGTTTTATCAGCCAGGATTTTACCTGCCATTTTAAATTGGTGACTTAACGAACTAAGACTGTTTCATCAAATATTTATCTGCCCCGTTTTACATGCTAAGTAGCTAGGCTATTGCTGACTAAGGTTATAATATCTGCTGCTGTTGATAGGCTGCTCCAGTCTCCGCACAGACTTCGCGTAGTGAAAAGCACCATTGGCCCTTCCAAAATATTCGTCCCTCTCATAGATGAACATCTAATAATTGCAGACCAGGGTAATGCAGGAGAGATCCACAAGAAAGGCATTCACATAAGTGTCCTGAAGGAAGAACGACTCGCTTGCAGTCGGTATTTCAGTGAAGTAACCACAAGAGCCAGGTGTTCCCCGGTCTCCCCTCATGTCAGGAAACGACGGCTGCTCCCTCTTAATAAACTAAATGTACTCTTTTAATCCTCCTCACTGGCTGGACATTTTACACCATTGGGATTGTGGTAATCTCCTAAAAATGTCTTTAATCTTCGATTTCCATATTTTAAAGCAACATGAAAGTTTGACTCGAGATTTTACGTCCTGAAACTGCTGTCTCTCTAGGTAGACCGGTAGACCAATCAACCTATTGACGTAGACGGCAAAATGGCGGTGACCAAGTTCAAAATAATAACGTTGTAAAACCTATTATAATTTAATGTGTAACCGTTTGTATATATACTTTTCTCAAAATACATACCAAAACACGAAATAATGTCTATAATTAATCAACATTAGGCTGCTTCATGTCCACTTTAATATTTGCTTCTTTAAATGGATCTTAAGAATGGTTTTGTTTGAAATAATAACACAATTTGCATCGCAGTAGCCTACTTTTGTCTGTAACAAAATAGTTTACCATTATTTAATAAAGCAAAAAATGTGTTCTATAAATGAACTTTACAATTAAACCAAAAAACATTTACCTCACAATGCTTTTGTCGGCAAATGGTCTTTATTAGCAAAAAGGATTAACCCTCCTGTTGAGTTCAACAGACATGTTTTTACAAACCCATCAAACTGTTTTGTTCCTGTCCTTTCCTTGCAGGAGATGTGAAAGGCTACAAGGGACGCAACAACAGCAACAATTTAGACCTGAATCGCAACTTTCCAGACCAGTTTGTCACCATAACAGAGACCAGGCAGCCAGAGACATTGGCTGTGATGAATTGGTTGAAGAGTATTCCCTTTGTCCTGTCAGCTAACCTACACGGAGGCAAGACTTGATATCTGTAACCTAAGGTCAGAGTACATGAGTACTCTGATTTTTGATTAGACAAAGCTTTGGCGTGGTAGGGCACAAGACACAAACAAAACTCATGTAAATTGTTAGAACATCCAAGCTAGCAGTCAGGAGTGTTTGCAGGCTTGTGCACATGACTCTACTTAGTACAGTTTTTGTCAGACCAACATTCTTAAAATCTGCAGAAACTACTCATCTATGAAGGCTCATATCCACTGATAACCTTGACATAATCCACTATTCGATTCAATCTTCTTCTTGTCACTTTGGCAAAGGTCCTGACAATACAATCCAGTAAAATACTGTCCAAAATGCATTATTAGATTTAGGGCTGGGCGATATGGACAAAATGTAATTTCTCAATATTTTTTGGCTCAATAATGATACACGATATATATCTCGATATTCCGTTTTTTTTTGGTTAAGTGCTCAGTTTTAAGCCAAATACATTTAAGATGTCACAAATGCCTTTTATTCATAAGCCTTGATTTAAAATGGTTCTCTGCCTGTTTACTGACACAGTTGATTAAAATTAAACTTGTAGACTATATCCAGTACAGTTAACAGTCTGATTTAAGGTTTTCCATTCCTGCTGCACAAGATAAAAAGTTTAGCAAATATCAAATGTAAATCTTTATAAAATAAAAGTATGTACACATATATGAAAATACCGATTCAGTTGTTTAACTCAAAAACAGACAGAGAGCACAGTATGTGCTATACCCGTCAAATTATAAATGCTGTGCACCAAAGGCAAGGCATTTGTCAACTGACTACACATGGATGACCAGAAGCCCATACAGGCCGCAATGGTCTAAGCTCACAAATTAGTCTATACAAATAAATATTTATTTCAAGCGAATCTCTTACTTGCACTAACATGGGGAACTGTTTGTGCACATACGTACCTGACCTGTGTATAGCTAATCCTTTGGCATGGCTTGCAGAAACAGCCGACAAACCAACAAGCAATCTATATCCGCATTGTGAGCGTTACGTCCACAGAGGAATATCTTGGCCTTATATATTAAGCTTGCAATGAGCTTTCGTTTGAGGTAGAAGCGGTGCCTACATGTAAGTTTAGTCTGGTTTGCAGCACTAGGCTACTGTACATCCACCACGAGTAAAGCCTGTTGTTTATCAATGTTGGAAATTCTGGAGGGTTTTACGCACTTGTTACAACATATTGCACTCAACATATTACTGCTGGACTAACACACATCTTGCCGACGTCATACACACTCGCCTCTCATGAATCATGTGAATCGTGATAATGTTTGAGAAATGAAGTGGATCTCATGCCAGCGTATTACGTGACAATTTAAATACTCGATGTTCACAATATAGTCCTTTACTACATCGCGTGAAGAACATTTAACAATACATTGAGTATATTCGATGTATCGCCCACCAAAGAAAAATAAAATGAAAATGCTTGTGCGCTATTAAAACTCACGTGCAATTTACTGAAAAGATTAATAAATTATGTCTGCAAGGACTGCATTGCATTCATATCATATTACCCTGCAGACGTAATCTTCAATCTATTCTCTCATACTCATAGTTTGCACGTTAGCGGGGCTTGGGATCTGAAAATAGCCGGTGCAGTCTGAGCTTTTCACTGACAATTCAGTTGAACCAATAAGAGTTCTCAACAGTCTGCAATAGCCAATGACAGTAGACAGATCTCATCCCATCTTCTTACAGACCAAGCCAGTTAAAACAGATTGTGTTGATTAGTGTGTAGGCTCAACCATGCAATATTGAACACATAACATGTATATAACACATATCTAGCAAATATGCGTGTAAAAAGCTAAACAAATAAAAATAAATGAATAACATTGAATACTGAAATTGAAACTCGAATGGCTACACATCAAACGAATATCCGAATAGTTGAATATTCTGGTCCAGCCCTACTAGTTAGGTCAGTTGTATAGTAGATCATAACCAGTAATATTGAACTCAGATTCAAGAAGAGCTAAATTGTTGCATTTTTTGTATATTTGGCTAAAATGTCTCACATTATTCATATTTTGGTGTTTTCTATGTTGACGAACTCAGGTTCCTTGGTGGTTAACTACCCCTATGATGACGACAGGGAGAAAATCACAGAATACAGCAAGTGCCCTGATGACAAGTTCTTTCAGCAAGTTGCTACAGCCTACTCAAAGGTAAAAACCATGATTTATTAGGGCTATTTGTACAGTACCGGTAATCCAACCTGGACGCATACGGTACCGTGGAAGTGTAGCTCCGCCTCCACTCGTCGAAAAGACAAACAGCAAGTAGGCTACTTTGTGTTCCAGGCGGATCAACAGGGAGTAATACATTCACAAAAACCAGTAATGTAAGCTATGCAAACGGTGCCTTTGAACTTTCCAGCCATAGTTTCCATCTTATAAAGATTTTACTGGCTGAGTAAAAATTAACAGTTCTGCAGTTCCGCTATTGTCATATGACATCAATGGTTCGTTGATAAACACGTTGCCTGGCGAAAGTGAAACAAAATCAGCCTTGAAGCAAATAAAATATGTAGGACTACGTTGCATATTTTCATCTCAAACATTCACGTGTGTATGCTGTAATTTACTACAATGCATTTTAACCGACGCTTTTTAACCGACAAATCCGTCGGCATTATGAATCTTTTGATGCTTCAATTCAAATAGAGCTTATCTTAACTCCCTTTCAGCTCCCACAAAGTTGGTTCCATTGTCTGATCTCATTGTAGAAACCTGTCCTCTTCTGCAAATAAAGCGGCGGATTGCATTAATGCATGAATCAGTGTCGAGAGAGTATGCCATCTCCAAATGAATCGCCCTAGTCGTCATACAGGTGAATATAACACCATAGCGTTTTATTGAGCCACGCCCTCTTTTTACCTCCACGGGTCTGAAATAATCAACTCCGACACTGTAAAATGGAGGGAGGTCAGGCACAAGTCTCTCTGTAGGCAGGTCTGCCATCTTCTGTTCTCCTAGTCTTCCTCTAAGTCGTTTGCAAAATGTACATAGGGATGTAATCTTTCTGGCAGCAGTTTGCCTTTGTGATCCAATACTTCCTGCGTAATTTGGAGAGCATGTGATTTCTTCCACCATGTCCTAGATCCTCATGGATATGCCTGAAGACTGGTGTAGAGATTAACTGACAAAATAACAGGGTGTTTCATGTCTTCCGGCATGGCTGCCATATTTAGACGTCCTCCAATTCTCAGTAGTCCATTCTCACAGAAAGGGTCTAATTTGTAGATAGGGCTGTTGCTCCTTTACTCCACGTGTTCCAGATGTTAACGTAGAAATCTCCTCTTTGAATCTGTCCTGTTGATTAAACCTGATGATGGATGTCTCGGCTTCCTCTAAGTCTTCTCTGGACAAAAACTGTCCACCTTGTTTAGCCTTGACCTTTTCCATTTCTTGTTTTATACAGAGAAGTTGTTACCTTGCTATACAAAAGTTATTGGGCAAGGTAAGTAAGTAATGTTTATTTATAGAGCACCTTTCAGACAAAGGTCACAAAGTGCTGTACAGTAAAAGCAATGCAAATAAATAAAATAAAATCCTACACCGTACAAGATAAAAGTACATTATAATATAAAACAAAAACCTAACACTATGTTGCTAATTAAAAGCTTGCCGAAAAAGATGTCTTGAGCTGTTTTTTAAAATTGTCCACAGAATCTAAGGCTCTCAAGTCTAAAGGGAGAGAGTTCCATAGCCTTGGTGCCACCGCACCAAATGCACAATCACCTCTAGTCTTTAAATGTGTTCTTGGAACCATTAAAAGCTTTTGGGAAGCGGACCTCAGGGATGGGTTAGGACATCTTTCCTGAAAGGCAGCTGTAGACTGTAAATACCATCCTGTAGCTTTGCAGAGCTATTCATGATGCCCATTTTCTTTTGTGTGTAAACCCCTGGCAGACTGTAGAACTTGTTATTATCAATAGCAGCCACCTCCAAACCTTTCTTACCCCATGGTTCGTAGAAACAGGTTGGTTCCTCTGCCACACACATTCAGATTTTCCATTAGCTTTTCCGAGCAGAATGAGCCTGTACTGCCCGGGTCCAAGAAGGCATAGGTTTGTATTACGTTGCCCGTAGTACTTGATTTGATCTTCACCGGAAGGATGGAAAGCAAACAGTCATCAGTACCGGCCCCTGTATGACCACAAGCTTCTTTTGGCATTGTTGCATCATTGACACCTGGTTATTCCCAGGTTTCCGTAACCAGGGTCAATGCCTATTCTTTCAATTCCCCTTTTGGAATATGAAGAACAGTCGGGTGCCTTCCGCTGCATATTTTGCAAATCAAGCGCCTGTTACATTTTTTTTCTCATATGTCCCAAGTGAAGAGCGCTGAAACGAACTCCCTTTTCCTTGAGGAAGCTTATGTTATTCCGATGCATTCTTTTCTCTACCTGTGGACACTTTAACAATAGATGGCCACCTGAGCAATGAAGGCATGAATCTGAGTTATTAGTTTTAACTGGATTGCTTTCCTGGGGAGATATTCTTGAGGTTGATGTCCCTTTAACTGTATCCTCAGTTGTTACAGCAGTGGCAAAGCTGTTCCCTTTTGGCCTGATGTAGGGTTGAGACTTGAACATCTTCGGCCCTCTTATAGGTAACAGACTATGCTGTGGCTCCAAGATATCTCCAAAAAAAGGGTCACTCAGTATTTTAACTTGTCGTTCATGTTGGCATGTCCAATTCCTCCATGTATTCCAGCTCTTCCATGGAATTACAACATCCTCTTAAAAAGAAAAAGCATAGTACTGTAATGCCTTTTGTTGGAATCTGGGTGGTGTCTCCTCACACCAGTTCCAGCGTGTTCATTTATGGAATTTAAGTAGGAGGAAACAATGTGTCCAAGTTTAACAAATCAGCTTTAATATAATAATAGTAGATCAAATATACAATTAAC
>JAODUE010068051.1:0-15935 GCA_027564755.1 Amblyopsis hoosieri | reverse complement strand
TGTGTGTGTGTGTGTGTGTGTGTGTGTGTGTGTGTGTGTGTGTGTGTGTGTGTGTGTGTGTGTGTGTGTGTAGTTTTAATATTGACATTTTGGGCCCTATTTTAACGATCTAAGCGCATGGTCTAAAGCGCAAGACGCAAACTACGTTTAGGGCGTGTCCAAATCCACTTTTGCTGGTTAAACGCCGTATATTATGGTCTTGTGCCAGGCGCATGGTTCAAAGGGGCTGTACTTACTTACTCTCTTCATTATTCATGGGTGTGTTTTGGGCATAACATATGATAAACCAATCGGACTTTAGGGCATTGCGCTAGACCACACCTCATGTTTAGACCAACACACCCACGGGCGCTCAAATGGGCGCAAGTGCATTTGCTATTTAAACAATATGGGTCCTGGACGGGAAAATGACGACTGCGTCAGTCTGAGACTAGCAAAATCACTTTACCTTCCCGCATTGCGCCGGTTGTAAGATAGGGCTCCATATGTGAACTAGATTTCACATATGGTGCAGACAAGTAGACTAGACGATACTTGGATTTTTAATAGCAAGTCTTCCTGCCACTGGTCATACCACATTAAATGAGAATCCATTGGGGATGAATGGGCTTTCATGTTCATATTGAGAATTTGATTTACGGTATACATGAACAAATGTGTAAGCTTAATTATTTAAGCCTGTGTTTTTTTTGTTTTGTCACAGGGATGACTGTCAGCGCAATGGCTGCCCTTATTCTCATGACGACGTCAATTTTATCGGTTGTGGGTTCGCTCTACTTGGGCTACATCCTCTATTTTGTCCTAATGGACTTCTGCATCATCTGCATCACCACATATGCACTGAACTTTATTCTCTTCATCCTCAACTACAAGCGACTGGTGTACTTGAACGAGGCATGGAAGCAACAGCTCCAAGCCAAGCAGGACTAAGCTGTGGACACAGCAAGAAACATAACAACTGAAAAAGTGACCTCTGAACATTTGACTTGTCACCAGGAGACCTTTCTTCCAAACAATGTTTATTCTGCTGTGTTAAAAAAAAAGAAAAAAAGTAACTTTGCTGTAGGGCCCGACATGTCAGTGTTGAAAACACAGAAGGATCTGTTGATTTAAATATATATTTTCTTTTCATTATTACTTTTTCTTCTTCCCCCTAAAACGTGCTACATTCCTAAGGCATGTGGTGTGATGGGAACATTCTCAAAACCTAAGCAATCCTAGTTATAATTCCAGGATGTAAAAGAAGAGAGCCTATTGTGAACAAAAAGGATGGAAAAATGGAACATAAATGGGGTTGACTTGAGAAATGGCTAGACAGGTCCTAAACACTGCACAGTGGATCTGCACAAACATGAATGGAACTAAAATGAGTCTGGAAAAAGTAGAAATGCACCATTATTTAATTTTTGCATATATGGCCCCAACATTGTGGATACAGTTATTAACAAGAACTACAAGTAGTTTTCATTTTATTTTCATGTTTACACTTTTCAGCACATTTGTTTTGACGTGGACCACTAAAATTAAACATGGAAGAATGAGAGCTATGGTGTGTATCAGTCAGGTTGTCGTTTTCTGTTTTGCAATTCTGTAAATAGCTGCTGAGCAATATTCCAGGCTAGATGGTGATTTCGTGTACTGTTGACAGACTTTTAAATGAAAAATACACCAAAACAGTACAAAAACGTACAGACATGTTTGGTACAAAAGACGGTTGAGGTATATGTGGAAATGTTAGCGAGTGCGTCTTTTATCGTGCAATCCAGGTCAGGCATGCCGTTTGGACTTGTGTGAATGTCTCTGTTGTAAATGGTTACTGTCTAATCTGCTCTTAGAAGCCATCAACACAAGAAGTCTTTAAAACAGAATAGGTCCATAACAGTCTGCATAACATTTTGTTTTTTTATATTGTGTGAAAAGCATTCCTGATAACAATCGAGGTGTGTTTCATGAAGACTTAATGTGCCTATATAAGTGCAAAGTGAATGACATTGTATCTTGGGAGGGATGTATTGTCACGTACAATTGTTGCCCATCATTTCACAGGTTCAAGCCTTTATTTTTATGACTGTATGGTAAACTAGAATGCCATTATTGTGTTTTGTCATCCTCACAAGGTAGCACAGGCTCAACTGACTTGTCTCATCAAGGATTGTGATGTCTTGCAGATCCAAATATGTTGCACAAACTTACTGGTTGCTGTCCAGTCTAAATTTATCAAGAGTGTAGTAATTATGATCTGATAAGACTCAGTTCAGTTTTATTTGGAGGATGAGACATTAACATGTACACAAGGCTTTAAAGGGAAAACAAGATGCTTTCAGGTAGTTTCTTTTTTTGGTAATAAAATATTACAAGTTTGGTAAGATCACAGATTGGATAAGTGCTGGTACCGTTTGTTGTCCATGGGACAAACATTTTGATTCTGTTTTAGAGCTCTACATGGAGTTGATTTGATAAACTTAAGGTTGATGGGTTTAATTTGTATCACTGCTTGTCATGTCACTGTGGGGAATGAAATTTCTCTGAGTGGTTATTATGGGATGGTAATTAAGTATCAAGCCCACCATTGTATCTACATGTGATATTGTATCTGACAAAAACTGTGTCAAACTGTCATTTTGAACATCATATGATCTTTTATAGAATGAGCTGAAGGATAGCACTGTTGTCCATTACTAGAGTTTATGAATGTAACAATGTCCTGTTGGTTTTACATCACATCTACTTAAAAACTGTAAATAAGTAGATACCAAACATTTTATTGTTTTACCGCTAGAAAAACTGTACCTGTCTATGAAAAGACCATATACAGCACCTCATTTTGACATAACTGAAATAATTCTAGCCTATGCCCAAAGACGTTTACTGACTGGTAATAGGCTGAACAAGTGACACTCTTGCGTTATTTTATGTAATGTCAAATTGAACAATAAGTTGGTAACATAACAGCAATGCATTTCAAACTGCTCAACCACAAGTGTTGAATTAGCCCCCTGATGCAGGACTGACATTTTTGTTGCATCACCAATGCCATCAAAAGTGCCTTCTGTTTGATCATTGGGCCTTGAGCCGAAGAAGAGCAACAGTAAAAGCCTTGTAAAATTTATGACAATAGACTATTGGGCATTCCTGCTTGTCTTTCTTAAATTGCAATCTGATAATTGGTCATTCCTAAAGATAAAATTCCTACCATAAAATGCCCCTGTGAATCAATGGCTGCCGTCCCAAACTCCACTCTTAATTTTTCTGCTTAAGACATGTTTCGTCAGCCAACACTATGTTTCCCCCTCAATATGTGATTATTTCCTGTAGATGTACGGACCATTAACATTTTTGATTTTAGTGAAACATTGGGTTGGAGGGCTAGAAATCCATGTGTCAGTCATTACATTTATTTGTGGAAGAAAACTGTAGGTTTGCTTCTGTATTTGCCAAATATGTTTTTGAAATGCTGTATTTTCATAAAGTGTTACATGAATGGTTGGAAGGTGCAGGCAAAATAATCTGATTGTATCCACTCCACCCCTTTGGGAACCGGTTGAAAATGTTGACGAGTGAACATGTTGAATTGTCATTGTCATGTGGATATGATCCATTAAACATTCCCTCTAAAGAAAAAAGATACTACTCTATTCTTAAGTGCAATGTTCTTTGACATCAGCAATTTCACAAAAGCTACATTTACATATTTTTGTACAATCAGTATGTACTCCTTTTGTGTTTGAAAAGGGCTTACACACTTATTGTTTGCGGGTCAAATTGGACCTGAGTTTGAAGTCAGTAAAGACTGAAAAGAACAAATTATCCAAAAGTATTTAGCTAGTAATGTATTTTTATCCATAACCATAATATATGTATACTTACTTTGATATTGTATGTATGAAATAGTACTTTTATCTTAACTATGTACAAATCGTTTTTAGTTCAACATAGGCACAAATAATGTATCTATTTTATTGCTTATTATTAACAGAACAGGCAAAAATATAATTAGTGAATGAGTGAAAGGGTTGTTGACCATATTTGTTGCGTTTCACTCTACAATCTAATTCAAGTCAATATTCTTTCTTGGCATGAAATATTAAATAGTTTTCCACAATATTATTATTCCATTATTATAAAGCTTTAGTACTATTATTTCTGTTTTGGTGTCTTTGTTTGATTTTAATAGTTTGGCAAAAATGATTATGTATCCTTCTACATAAACAACCAACTGAGTCAAATTTGATTTGACATTCAAGATTCACTTTATTGTTCCACAAAGTGGAAAATGTAACATGTAACTTTATAGGCATTTTTAAAAAATATATAAAAACGTGTGTGCATTCACTACTAGGCCATTGTTAAAAATGTAATGAAGCCTTGTTCTGATCAGAAAATAAAAGGTATGCTTCACACATTTAAACTTGAAAATGTGTAAGAATTGACCTGAACACAATAGAAAGGTTAATATTTAGGACACCCTCAAAAGTCTCAAGCGACTATCCTTCAAATAAATTCAAATATGTCCAGTATGTATGCATTTCTAAACATCTCTGGAGATGTTATGAGAAAAGGATTAGGGTAGTGGTAACAATAGGTCTTGCACTCTTGCATTATGAAGCTAAAGGTCTGTAAAGGTCACAGATTGTGCTATATCATTTTGCAGTCACATAATCTCCAATTTGACCAGAATTTATGTATTATAAATGTAAATTGCCTACTCTAGGACTTTATGTTCACTTGTCTATCAAGACTGCACCTTAAAGAAATGCTGAAAGTACTGGAATGTGTCACAGAACGCAGGCCAAACTGAGGACCTGGTGGTATAGCGGATGTTAACCAAATTATCCCCTGATCTTAAAAAATACTTTTTGTGATAAAATTAAGTGTACTGTGGTGAACACTTAGAGGGCAAGATTAATGTATCATATTAATATCCACATAACCTTGCCATAAATGTAGTGTTAATATTGATAATTATTATTAAAAAATGTGTATTATTCTAAGGTTGATTTGACCTTGGTAATGAATAGAATTTACCCTGCCACAAAATGCACCCAAACCAAATACTATCAGAAGCACTGATGATTTTCCTATAGTTGTCCATACCCTGTCATTTATGCATTATTAAAATTACGCCAAACATCCATTTGAAACCAATAAAAGTATAAAAACATAAAACCCAATAATTATCATTGATAAGACATTGGAGGATCCTTTTCTATACTTATCAAGTCAAACAACATCACTTGCTGATAGGTCTAGAACTGCCCACAGGTGTAACATTTCTAAATTCAATATTAGGTTTTGCTGTTCGTTCATTCATTCATTCATTCATTCATTCATTCGACACTTGCATCTTTGCAGTATAAACCTGTAGTTGAACCAATTGTTCAAAGTAACTGGCGTCAACCGTACAATGGGGCTGGTGTTATCCGTGCATACAGGGGTACTTGGTCCATGGAGGAAGTCTGCCCGTTTCATTTGCCAGTCTCCAGTACCTCTCCTTCAGGATGAAAGCTCCTGCTTTAGGCTGCCTCTGCCGGCTGAATATACCCTTCTTGTTGCCCACAACACGGGTCACTCCTGCAGAGAGAAGAGAACAATAATCCTTCAATTGGTAGTAGCCCTATAGTGAAATAATCCCATTTCAATATTTAGTATGGAAATCCATTGCAATGTTTAGTATGGAAATCTGAGAAAGATGGTTGGGCTTCACATGTTCAGAGGGAATGCCACTACAGACACCATACACAACTAGAAGCCTTCATAAAATAAAATAACATGTAAAGGGGCAAAGGGTCAGAGCAAAGACAGTTCCGCCTTTACCTTGTGCGGTCATGAAGTCGGCAAAGTTCCAGATGAGCTCGCCAATGACGAACTCCTTCCTCTTCTGATCGAACACCTTGTGGTAGCTCTGCAGGACTATCTTCTGGTACTCCTCAGTAAACATCATGGGTGGGTCCTACAGGACAGGGAATCAAGGATGAGGAGCACACAATCCTGGCCAGCCTGATAGACTACTTCAGACAGTGAAGTGATAGTTTGTCTAGTTTCAATGGGCACATAGGTAACTGCTGAATATCAGAACAATGTAGAGATATCTGCCTTAATGGGCACAAGTGTAGAGATGCTGCAAGATGCCGCCTATATGAATCAGGTAAATGGAGGTGAGTTAATCCTCACACTGTGCAGCCCAGGGACGACGTCGGCTCCATATTCGCTCTGGATAATGGGCTTTTGGTACTTTCCATACCAGTTGTCCAACTGGGATTGTAGTTGGATAGGAATGACCTCCAAGTGGCCTGGGTCATGATACCAAGAGAAGTAACTGTTCACACAGATGACATCTACATAGGGGGCCTGGGAAAAAATAAATAACAGCGCATACAGTATAGCAATTGAATTGGTCCCTTGACCAAGCATTGAACACAGGTTCTGTAACATTGGTAGTGTCTGTAATGTGTTCTCCTAGTGCTACAAATTAGCTAAAAACACATTAGCTTGTTTCTGGCAAATGCTTCACAACTATTTCCAAAATTATTTTCAATTCAACTGTACACATAATTGAATGAATGCAATATGTACACTGATTACACCATACAAGTTGTACACATTTTCTACAATATATGTTTTAAAAAGTGTTATTCAACAGTGCCTTGTTTGTATTGCTAGATATTAGTTTTGGTTAGTAATACAAATACAATATATTATTACACTTATAATGTAGTATAGCATACCATTGTTTACAAGTAAGTGATAGTGTACCAATTAGGCTTGAATAAATAATGTGGGTGTAATGTTCACATTACCACATGTATTGATTAAATCAAGTCTCACCCCTTTGTCTCTGGCATAGTTACTATCTGTGATATAGGTGACAGGTCGCGTATGGTCCAGAGCTTTGGTATGATCTATCAAGGTTCTGAGAAGGAGAAGACAGGGAAACCTTGAACACTAGTGTACTTAGTAACTGGGTGCAGGGTGATTCACTTGTGTAATGCTTGTCTTGTTACTACAGGTCAGGGAACAGAGTGGCCAAACAACCTTTACAACATATTTGTATTTGGCTTTCCTGAAATGACCGGATCCATAAATCTTGCACTACATTTCCAACACAAGTACAACATCACTTTACCTGAACTAATAGACAGGTACTGCAAGTGGAACATTATTCTTCCAGTTGTCTGCTCTACTGGTTAGCCTTGGGCTGCAGATGAGCTCCACCTTGTACTGTAGCTGGAAGGATTCCTACCACTCTGACTGCATTCCACAGACTTGGCAGAGGGATGGGCTCAGACCAAAACACCTACTTATCACTCTTCTGACATACAGTACTGTACATTGATCACAATGCATGAATCCAACACATGCACGCAAACACCATGGGGACAAGTAATGCTTTAATGCCAGGGGAGGACAAACGGTACACTATAAACTGCAAGCACAACCGCAGAACCCATCTAACGACGATAAAGCCCCTGGTGGCAAAGGACAATGCTTTTGCAGTACCGGACCGGTGTCGCCATATGATATCTGGACCAAGACTTCCTCTTCCGTCCACTAGACATTGTTAACAGTCCGATTTTCAACTTCAGATGTGAGAATGGAGTTGGAGTTGAGTTGGCAAACTTGCACGAAAATCAACGCTTGCTATAAAGGTGATATATAAATAAACCTTGATTTGATTTGGCTAATCTTTACAGATATTCAAATACAAATAAGTTAACACAAATCTAAATCATCATCGACAGACGTTCTTATCCTAGATTGCTCTTCGGCCAGTTTTTCTCCTCTTTTGCTCTCCACACAGACGTGGATGGTCAATACCATTCAAACTACAAATGTACTATGAACAGAAACCACAGCGCTTCCAACACCAATATCCTCTCCCGCTGCGTACACATGATTAAGTAGATGAATATATGCACTACTCACTTGAAGTAAAGGCCAGCAGGGGGCATCTCGGCAGCTGGCTCGTTAGCTACGGACCACATGACTACAGAGGGGTGGTTCTTGTCCCGCCGGACCAGCTCGTCCATGACAGCCAAGTGGTGGGCAAGGGAGGCGTTTCCAAAACTACGACTAGAGGAATTTAGAGAACACAACATTTTAACATCCAACAATATTAATTACACAGTGGGGGAGGGGAAACGTCTACAAAAAGTGTACTCTTGTTAGCATTCCTAAATTAATTAACACAAACAACAAATATAAACTCATCCAATCTCTCCATGTTTACACGTACAGACTATAACAGTTAAAAAGGTATAGCACGTGATTGTAAGCTAATAGACTTTTTGACAAATTCATCAAATTTCATCTCACGGTTTGCTAGCTTACTGAAACAATAACGTGTTACTTCTACACAGCCCTGGCTCCGTAAATAGGCACATAAACAAAGTGGTGCAGATCACACACAACAACAACAACACCGTAGCCTTCGCAGTGCCTTTCAAATGTGTGGGGCGGAGCTTTTAAGGGAGCATCAAATGGCATTGAAGGGAGAGGTATTTTTGTTCTGATCGAGTTCAAATATCAACAAGCTTTCTCCAGAATTACTTACTAGACCTTTAATTTATTTATTTTATTTCTTCCATAATCTCTTCTGGGCCTTGGTAGATTTGATCAGGACTTAGATTTATTTGTTCAAACACTAGGCACACAAAGAAGACACAAATAAACAGAAAAGCCCAGGCACAAATTATGCGGGACCATCAGGTACCTACATGTCTTTGATGCCCACCCCTGGGCACTCATCTATCACCACGATGCCATGGCGGTCACACATCTGCAGGATCTCTTCAGCATAGGGGTAGTGGCTGGTACGAAATGAGTTGGCCCCTAACCACTTCAACAGGTTGAAGTCCTTCACAATTAAAGGCCAATCAAAGCCTTTACCTCGAATCTAGGGCATGTATTGGACAATGGACAGCAGTTTGGGAAGGGCAACGGATTCATACCTTCGTCCCCACAACATAAATAATAAATGACCCATATCAATTTCATCTTTGGTTTACCCTTAGACCAATATTACATGATTGCATTTGCAGAAAAATCTCAAAAGCCAATATAGAGGCTGTGATTCAATATCATAGTAAATGTTTTGGCGCCCTCTAGTGGCACTCACATCAGCATCCTCGTGTTTATTGACTCCGTGGAAATAGAAGGGCATGTTGTTTATGAGAAACTGGGTGCTGGTAACTTTGACTGTGCGGATGCCTACTGGTAGGGTATACTTATCCTCATATGAACCCTTCCCATTGGCTGTCATGTGAACCTGGGGGATGACATACAGATGATAAAGATATAGAAGACATTTGTGTAGTAGATGTCACATTAAAACATAATAAAGTAATAATGAACTGTATGTGACACCTTATCGCAGTCACATTCTAGTGTGACAGCGATAAGGTGTACAAAACAAGTTGACATTAACTTAATTATCAGGTTATGATAGATAGATAGATAGATAGATAGATAGATAGATAACATGAGTATTTAGATTTCTGTTTACTAAATTTCTTCAAATAATACACCACTATATAAAAGTATGATTAAGTAAGATTTTCAGAATGTATTTTAAGCGGTGCCTTGATGATTTTGCAACAAAGGAAATGACTAGTGTTTTTTGGCCTCATCTTGAACACCAGAGGATGTGACAATGTGACTTTAACAAAAAAAAATGGAAATGTACTGACTGTTACTCTGCACATTTCAGACAACAACCTTACATGTTTTAGTCATGTGGTGGTCATGTTCACCTGGACTGCCTGTAACCTTAAGGTAACTAAAGAGCAGTAGTGCTCATATGTTGACTTACCTCCATAGAGTAAAGATAGCCTGGACTCTCATGCATCAGGTATGGCCACCACAGATTAACATTCTTCACTTTCAGCTCTCCAGATGGGCCAGTGGAAGATGCAACGCAGAGCCCCTTGCTGTCCATCAAGGTGACCTTCAGGTTGGCAGCAGGAGCGCCCAAAACCGATACGTCATAGTTGACGAGACCTCAGTCACAGAAGAAAACAAATATAGCAAAAGACAAATACTGTTACAAATATTTGAATGACGCCAAGCATTTTGAGTTTAGATTGAGAATATTATATTTGTTCATATTAACATTTACCAATGTTATCAGCAAAATCCATCACAACGTTGATGTCATCTATATAAGCCTTAGGAGTGGTGTACAGCAAAACAGGACGATGAATTCCAGCATAATTAAAGAAGTCAAAGTTTGTGTTTTGCACAAAATATCCCTCGGGATATCTGCAGTGACAACAATAACATGCGGTTAGTAATGCCACAAAGTATTCCGACATAATAACAGTTTACTTCTGCAAAGTGTGGAATACGTAAGTCGTCCATTTGAATCACACGGTGACATTACTTAGAGGGGTCGTCCATGTGCTGGATGCTTCCTGGAGGCAGGGACTCCAACGTTAGTGTGTTGTTGACGGCGATCGTGATCCTACATGGAACATTTGGGTTCTCACGGATGACATCACCAATCTCCGCCTCAAAGGGAAGATGGCCGCCGTCGTGCTCAGCCACCTTTACCCCGTTTACCCACTGCAATGTTAAGTGACAGTTATTATGGAGAAGCTTTAATTACAAAAAGAAGAAGAAGGGGATAGTATAATAGAAATAGTAGTAGTATGTAAGTTAGTAAGTGGACAATTTTATATTGTTTTGGACTATAAAAAAAAAAAGGTGCTGCATCCAGGAGCAGTACAAGAAAGACCACCCTTATATCGATTCTAAGTTTGACTGTCCTTGTTAGTCAGTGACGGCCAGTGCCGTTCGTAGATTTAGCTAGGAGTCAGATAGGCCTGAAGAAGCCAACCAACATAGTGACGTCACGTGTTCGACGGTAGGACAAGATGGCGCTACGCTTGTTTGAAAAATGTAATTTACATTAGTTGTTATTTTTTTATTCTGTTTCACAGACGGTGTTATAATAATTTTTTTATAGTGGGACATCATCTTTTAAATAAGGCAAACTATGTTTAGTGTTTCATTTCCACTTTAAGTGACAGTTATTCTGGAGAAGCTTTATTACAAAAAGAAGAAGAAGGGGATATTTTTTTGCAGGAGTTTGATTTCCAACATGGGCCTACCTGGAAATTAGCATTGACTGTGAGTCCTAAGTGTGCAAGTGTCTGTTAAATAGGCTACGTGTTCAATATTAATGTTAAGCAATGTTGAATGTTCTTATACTTTCTCACATATAAATGTTGCCAGCAAATATGGTCACATTCCAAGTAAATGGATAACGGTTTCTGAAGGTGAGGGAACTGTAATAATAATAATAACAAAATGACAAACAACACTTACCACAATAGAATAATAGTGGGCACTCCCCACCCTGAGAACTACTCTGCTTTCTCCATCCACTACCCAGCGGGCAGGAACCAAGACCTCTCGATCATACCATACCCAGCCAATGAAATCCCGTAGTTTGATGTCTTGGGTAATGTCGTTATAGCTGGCAGGTACTGGCATGTCTATTACCGGACCAGTCTACGCAGAGATCAACACATCTCATGTCACTGTCAGTGCAGAGAAAAGGTGGTGATCTCCCCTTTCCCTACACACAAACATCATTATTGTCTTTATGTATTCTGATCTTATTTATGCGTTTTTCTGTTATTACTGTTCTTGCTTGAATGTTGTTCATTGTTCTTAGGTTCCTTCAAAGCGTTTTAAAATTATTATTATTATTATTATTATTATTATTATTATTATTATTATTATTGTCATCATTATTGGCCTGTCCTGCTGCATTTGATGTTAGCTGGATGTTTACACGCTTACCTCTGCCAGGCGACTTTTGAACCATGCTTTCTCAAACCCCAGATTCCTGCTACGAGACAGATCTGCTCTGAAGTTCCATAGTCCGTGTACCTCCTTTATCTCTCGCGAGGATGACTCACGGGGGAAAAGCATCCCGGTGTTTAGCTTCCATCCACGTAGATAGGCTACGTCCAATATCGCACACAAGAATATAACATTAAACAGTACAGTTCTTCCCGGAGTCATCATTTTGAACACTTCCCTGTGCCGCGACTTAGCAGCGACACTGCTGACTGTTGGAGATACAGTCACGTGAATAATTTTAAGTCACGTGACGTGACCGTTTCTCTTTTTTTATTTTCTTTTTTGTTATTTTCACCAGTATATTATTCTGCATTGCATTTTAAAATAATATAATCTGCAATCGTCGGATAATAAATCTGGTTTACCAAATAAAGCAGTCTTATTTCTGTTAATCTGATTGATTTTCCATGAATTCAGTTCCATAAATGAAATGTATCATAGTCCAAGCTCATAAATAACTACTTAGGGCAACTTATGCTGGGAAACCTACTGGTCAGTTGTTAACTTTAACAAGAGTTCATGTAAAACTAGCCCTACGGGAAATACATTACTTCTCACTGAAGTCTGGCATCTTGCCATATTTTATTTTATTAATCATTAACATCAGTCAAAAGATGATAGGACATCGACTTTTTGTAGACTCGTTTTTTCCCCCTACACTTTCCTTAATCATTTAATTAGCCTACACAATACACTAACACAAGTTAGCCTACATTATAGTCTATATTTTATTTCAATTTGAATCTGCCTGTTGATGGCGATAATGCATAGTGTACAAATAAATGGTGTTACATTTTTTTAAATTGTCTTCATTGTGGCAAAAGTTGCATCTTTCTCATGTGTTGGATTTACAGTCCCAACTTTAACAATTTTACGTTGGTAACATCGCTTTTAGGGCCTACAGCATCTTTACATTTTCTGCGTTCTATAGAAAGATTACATAGGGCTACTTTTTTGGAATAGTTTTCGCATTGTGTTGGATTCAATAGGATAGGCCAGTGGTTACCAAAGTGGAGGTTGCGACCCCCTGGAGGCCTCCAGGTGGCGCCAAGGGGGCCTCAGCAAATTTGTGAAATTAGAGAGAAGAAAAATAAGTGTATTTAATTATTATTTAAAATCATTATAGATAAGTATTTATTATAAAACAGAATTATGAAAAATATACAGCATATTTTATTTACCATGCCCCTTTCTAATTGCATGCCATTTAAACTAGCATTAATCACATATTGCCAGTGTTGGTTGATCTAAACTGTATGCATTCATGTTGTTAAATGAAAATCTATTTCTACATTTATTCACTAGATGACGCTATGGCACTATAGTTTAACTGTTTTGTTTAGCACTGCTTATACGATGTTGAATCTCATTCTCAATATAGGCTATTCACAAACGGCAAGCATTTTGTTTGTTGGCCTTAATTATCCAAATAATATCCACAATTATTACCTGCGCATATACGTGTAGCTACTTGATAGCTTGTAGCAGTAGCCTATGTGCTCATAGGCCTACAGTGTATGCTATTTTATTTATCATATAAAATGCTGTTTTGATATGGCTGCCCAATATTGATACATATACAATTATCAATTTAACATAATTTAAAAGTTCTTGGTTATCTTAGCTGTCTAAAATATTATACTGTAGAAGTTGATAATGGCTGTTGTTGGAGTATGGCTATGGAAACAATATCATAACATAAATAAATAAAGTGAACAAATTGTCAAAAGAGTCATAATTTCTTACGTTTTCGCATTCATTCATTCATTGACTGATACATTTGTTTATGCACCCTGTTGTGGTTGTACCAAGGTGCATTTCTACAGCAGCTTGGTTGATGTCACAAATGGTTGTCATGTCATTCATTGATGTCACATATCAACCACTCATAAAAGTACCAGTTGTTCTGTCAGAGGTGTGTGTACACACCTAGTCAGTGAAGTTAATATGTCTCTGTGTGTATTTCTGCCTTTACAACCCATAAAATAAAAATATGTATGAACAGTATGGGTAAAGGACAAGGTTTGTCTGTCTGTCTTTCGCGTGTGAGAAATTGGTTAAACACTGATTTTGTTTTGTAGCACACTATATAAAAATTACATATTTTCCAGTTTTTCTCTTCCAAACTGCGCTGTCAGTATCTTTGCTGTTTTTTTAATGAATTGTTATCATAGGCCCTACTTGACGTATAGTATTTAGTGTCAACTTGTCATGCATTATTTAAAAGTAATAAACAAACTGTCTTGTTCTGCCACAATAGCATTTACTACGTTGTTTGTCTTTAGAAATGAGTATTAATGATGAATAGACAAGCTCATTCTAAATGAGCCCCCCATAGGTATATGTTAATTTGGTTGTGTCCAATGAGGGTGCAGCCTTTACCTGCCTACCTGCAGACACAGCTGGGTATGGGGGAATACAATGAAACAGCAATATGCTGCCAGCCAGCCTCTCTATACAGGACGACTGCTGGGTGTGGTGAGTGGGCAATACATGTAAATTAATGTCTTTTGTTTGAGGCTTGTATAAACATCTGTGTGAATTATAGCTGTAATAGCACAGCCTGTGGGTGAGCATTCACCACAATAGTCAATATAAACAGGGCCAAAGCTTGTTGGTATTTCTCTCTCTTTCTCCCGCTCTCTCTGAGAGGACAGAAGGAGGATGTCCGCATAAGGATGCTTAGAGGAGTGAGGGTCCTGGGAGGTCTTATCAAATCGCAGCAGTGGCAGATTGGTTGTATGATCGAGAAGGAAGCCATCTCTTAAGTCCCTCTGGACTCCTCCCTGTGTTAGGCTTCACACGGCTAATACCCCAGCATGAACAGGCAGCCTCCCCTCCACACAAGTGACCTATTCATGCACGTGTTCCTATTCAGCAGACACAGCATTCATACTGTATGCTGTGTTTAAGAAGAAATTGAGAATCTGGAGGCCTGCGTCGGGGGCTCCACCATGGGAGCATCACCCAATAACATTTGTGGGATGCGGTTCACAAGCATGAGCCTACCTTATATACCTCTTAAGCCCTTCTCGGTGTAATAATATGATAATAGAGGTACTTGATACATGATTGCACAGGATAGCAGTCATTATTAAAGATATATTCAGCTATTGCAACCCATATGTAAGCTAATACAATTTTTGTCAAATTCAATTAAATTAATATCGCCTTGCATTTTGTTAGCTTACTGTTCTCTGTGCGTGTTGAAAAATAATTCTGATACTTCTACACAGCCCAGGCTCTGCAAATAGTAACATAAACAAGCTGGCGAACACAGCTCGTGTCAACAAAGCCGTAGCACTACACTTTGCTTTACAATGCATTTCTATGTGTGGGGCGGTGCCTCAGAGGACCGCAGAGCGACACTGTTTTGATTTGAGTTGATTTGATGTAACAGTAGGCGATTAGCCTGGGTTCCTTTCCCAGGTCACTGTAATGCATATGACACAATGTGAGTCTGGGTAGTGTTGTGTGGTGCGGCCTGCACCACTTTGTTACGTGTTATTATATACAGAGCTAGAGCTGTGTGGGAACACTAGACTATTTCACCTCTAGGCTATAGGTGACCAACCAAGCATGTTACAGATCAACTGTTAATGTGCATCCCAGGTCATACAGCGGCATAACAGAGCAGAAACAAACAACTGCATTTTATTATCCAATTTATGGTACATGGTATTGGGGAACAACACAGTACGTACATTATGTGTTATGAATGCCGATGTCCTAGCTTGCTTATAAAAGTATTTTATACTCCAGTCAATACCCCTTGATGTGACACCCTATTTAGAATACAAATTGTACCCTAAATGTCTGCTAAACAAACTCCTTGACTTTTCTAGCCCCTGTATGTTCCACCGTAATCCTTTTTAGGGATTTCTCAGGGTGAGAGAATAAAATGAGAAGCCCTTATGGATACTTTAGTGTTGTTTAAATGCTGAGGTGAAACAAATAGAAATCTGGCTGCTACATCAAAGACCACAACAAACCGCCGCGGGGGGCGCGGCGCGCGCCGGCGGCGCGCCGCCCCCCCGGGGGGGGCCCGGCCCGCCCCCCCCAACCAC
>JAODUE010068040.1:0-15938 GCA_027564755.1 Amblyopsis hoosieri | reverse complement strand
ATATAAATATAGATATATATATATATATATATATATATATATATACATACATAAGAAACCGCTGTTTGCTGCTGCAGTGCATTCATGTTTAACATTTAACGTTGTATATAGGACCTTTACATAAATCGTTTCACACAGGTCTGTTCTACTCAAGCTTTAATATCTTCTTCCTTCATGTCTATCTGCCTGAGCAGTCCAGTTGTAGCGAGCTAGCTCCCAGCCCAGTGGTAGCTAGCTAGCTACAGCGCTGTCCTTTACACCTGCTACCAGACAACCTCCAGGGAGGCCCAGGCCAACAACAAAGTCAATGTGCAAAGACACCCAATGTCGAGCCCTTGTTTTGCTGACATGCTCAGCTAAAATGCATGGAGCTTATTTTTTGGAGGTTGTGCCTTTAAAAAAAAAGAAAGTTAAAAAAGCCAAGTTTAGTAGACCTTCATTTATTGCCACACACACACACACTCACTCAATAGTATAGTATAGATTAGATTTAGGCAAATAATTAAACCTAGAAAAACCTGTTGTTTGAAGGTTTATGTGATCTCTGTCTTAATGTGTAACTACACCCTGGTCTCAGCCTCTTCCATCCATCAGTGCTACGTCACATAAGCAACTCTGTGCTGAACGTCTGATGCATAGGCCCCTGTAAGCTAACGTCTGATGCATACTGTATACCCTCGTAAGCTAACGTCTGATGCATACTGTATACCCTCGTAAGCTAACGTCTGATGCACACTGTATACCCTCGTAAGCTAACGTCTGGTACATACTGTATACCCTCGTAAGCTAGCGTCTGATGCATACTGTATACCCTCGTAAGCTAGCGTCTGATGCGTACTGTATACCCTCCTAAGCTAATGTCTGGTGCATACTGTATACCCTCGTAAGCTAACGTCTGATGCATACTGTATACCCTCGTAAGCTAGCGTCTGATGCATAGGCCCCTGTAAGCTAATGTCTGATGCATACTGTATACCCTCGTAAGCTAGTGTCTGGTACATACTGTATACCCTCGTAAGCTAGCGTCTGGTACATACTGTATACCCTCGTAAGCTAATGTCTGATGCATACTGTATACGCTCGTAAGCTAACGTCTGATGCATACTGTATACCCTCGTAAGATCGACGACTTTCCCGTGGATGTTGATTTTCATTGGCTGTTTGCAAAGTCACTCACGACGTCTATATCTGTAATTCCAGGGCGATACTAGTGTAGTGCTTTATTTACAGACTTCAGTTGTTACATTTATCTTAAGCACCAACAGTAGCCTGCTTATCTAACAGATCAATACCTTTGTAAGTTGTAACCAATTCCAAACTCCACAAACCATAAAATCCAGATGTAGTCCATATTAACACCAGCACATATGTGTTTCATCACAGTGCAGTCTTTTAATTTAGTTTACAACTAAAAACAAAAACACCATTTAGGGTGCAGTTACTCTGTAAGTGCCTTAGTGCCGTCTACGGTTCCCATGGCAGCCACGTTGACATCTCACCTCTGCTCCTCTGTGTGTTTGACGTGAGCCTGGCTGTTCTCCTTCGCCCCTTGGTCCCCCAGGTTCACTTCTCCGAGGTCCGTCTCGTCCCGTCGCTGCAGGTTGCTCTCATAGGCCTTGATTTGCTCTTTAAGTGCTTTAATGGTCACCTCTGGAAAACAGACAGACAGACAGACAGACAGACAGGCAGACAGACATAAAGTACAGACAGACAGGCAGACAGGCAGACAGACAGACACAAATACAGACGGACAGACAGACAGACAGACAGACAGGCAGGCAGACAGACATAAAGTACAGACAGACAGACACAGACAGGCAGACAGACAGACAGACAGACAGACAGACAGAAAAAGGCAGACAGACAGGCAGACAGACACAAAGTACAGACAGACAGACAGACAGACAGACAGACAGACAGACAGACACACACAAAGTACAGCAGGTCTTGTTAGATGCAAAATAACAGGACAGGAGCTAAATGAAGATCTTTGTTGAAACCAAAAGACACTTTCAAATACTCATTCTGAGTCAGAATGAGTATTTTAGTGTATTTATTTGTCAGAGGCCATGTGCTATTGTAACCATGTCAATGGTTATGTAGCCTAGGGTTGGCCTAGGGCTAATTTACATCTGCAGTCACATATGGACCCCATCCTGATTTTTCAAGCCTCTACGTCCAGCTGCCAGTCTGAGACCTAGCACCAGTAACATTTGAGTTTCCACCATCTTTGTTAAGATGCTGCTTTTCTCACCACACTCAATGCGAGCAGGAGGCAATAAAAAACAAATCTACAAGTGAAGCCATCTGTCCGTTCCTGTGGAATGCCGACAGATGAACGGTCGTGGCCGAGCCAGTCTATTCTCCATTCACTCTCTATTCCGTGGTGATTTAACGGCTACAAATTGAGTCCGGACACATAATCAATAGCAACAAGTCCCTGTGGAGCCGAGTCTCTTCCTGTAACTGTTAAATTGAACTTCATACATTTAGCTCAGCAGAGGATCAATAGACCCCTTGGCTAGGAACGCAGAGAGAGAGAGAGAGAGAGAGAGAGAGAGAGAGAGAGAGAGAGAGAGAGAGCGAGAGAGAGAGACGGGGGGGGGGTTATCCACAAAACAGGTGGTTGTGTGGGGTGGGAGAGAGAGAAAATCAATAGCTAAATAAAATATCGGTGCGGTTGAGCTCAGTCCATTAACTCCTATCTGACAGGGGGATTCATAAGACCTCTTTAGGAATCTTCCAGAAAGCAAAGGGCATGACAAGGTCCCAGCCGTCAGTATTTTTAAAACCTGAAGCAGTGAATAAACTACACAGACAATATAATAGCGAACAGTCTAAAACAACTGTGACTCTTTATGTCATTTAGTTGGTCACAGTGTGTGTCATGAACGCATTACCTTATAATGGTACAGGCCGGGGGGCCATAGCGAATGACACACCGCCTGTCAAGACAGCTACAGTGCCTGTGTGTGTGTGTGTGTGTGTGTGTGTGTGTGTGTGCGTGTGTCTCACCCTGGTGCCTGCTATGCTTCTCCATGTGTTGCACCTCCACCTGCAGCTGCTGGCACGCCTCCAGCACCGGGGTTGGGTCTGAAGGGGGAGGAGCTCAGTTAGCACAGCCTGACCTTTAACCTCTTCATTGAACCCAGCCTGACCTTTAACCTCCTCATTGAACTCAGCCCGACCTTTAACCTCCACAGTGAGAGCTCTATTTGATTGCTGTGTTGTTGTTGTTGAATTTAATTAATCTTTTTCCATTCCACCTCCATCAGGTTGTGCAATATCTCTAAAAGATTATTTTAACATTTGGAAGAAGTCTACATCTACTACCTCCAATAAGCAAGCTAGCAAGCTATACCGTCTCGGGTTTAAACACAAAATGTAAACTGGTTAAAGCTGAGAATGTCCTTTTTGGACACACGCTAATTTTCCTTCGCATGAATGCTGATGAGGCGGGAGAGAGAAAGGGTCTTATAACTCCCTAAAAGTACGATAAACAGGGGGTTTACGGCCTGGCTGGACCTGCCATCACAGCTAACTGCTGTATCACTAATTACTGCGTGGCCCGGATTCACTGAGCGTCCTGAATGAGACAGATGGCATAATTATGTAATCACATCTTTCCATTAGAGCCATGGGCTCCCAGAGACTGCTTTTATATTATATTCATTCTTTCACGTGCACGCACGCACGGCACTGCACTTGATCATGCATCGCTGTGTGTGTGTGTGTGTGTGTGTGTGTGTGTGTGCACTAGCATTAGCACTACGTGACACAAGCAACTCTGTGCTGAACGTCTGAAACATGTACCCTCGTAAGCTCCACACAGGACTCTCTGACTTTCGGGAGGTAATACTATAATACTAATACTAATGGATATCCATTGGCTGTTAGCATTGTCACACACAAGTGGATGTATCCGTAATTTCCAGCGTGACGCTAGTGCGCTGCTTTATTTACTACAATTTAAAATGAAACATGTATTTTAAGCAGTAACCATGGCCTACACATTTTACAGATTTACAAGACCTGTCAACAGCCAATGTCCTGTTCTTTAGTTTTACAACAAATTCCTCATGGTTAGTTTAACGTCCGACATCACTGAGTTAAGTAGTCGTCGTGCATGTCAATCAAAATACCTCGCTTGCCGGCGGGTACTGACAGTTAGCCAGCTCTGTGTCCCAGATAAGCTCAAGGCTGGTGGCAGCATTACTCTTCGAAGTGACAGTGTGTTAGCTCTTGTATCATCACATGACCTTTGACCTTTGGTGTATGTATCATTATGGGTCTTTCATTACGTGACAAAGTATATAGAAGCCTGTTGAACAGTTTACATATGCATAATACCTGAGCACAGTTGAAGGTGAAGGTAAGCCTTGTGTTCAGAGGAAATTATTTAGCTAAATGTCCCGTCAAGTGTGGGTTAAAACTAAATTAGAGTACAGCTGTACAGCGGATATACGTGTAGACTAGAAGCCGTGTACTCTATACCCATAGAAGTACCTTTGAGATTACACACTGCTTTAATGCTCTCTCTTGCACATAATGCACTGTCAACATTTGATGACACACTTAGCGTACGCCAGCTCAGTTTGTAATTAGCAGTCTGGTAATTAAATGTTGGTTATTGTTCTTGAACACTCGTGTGTGCAATATACTCCAAACACACACACACAAACATGCACAGCCACACACATAGCCTTACCTGGGCCGTCAATTAATCTCTTGTAGACGTTTAGGAAGGCAGCTTCTGACTCCTTACTTCTATTACCGACAGCATCAATCTGAATCAGAAAACAAACAAAAAACTAAAAAGATAGCCACTTTTAGTGCTTCTTATATCAAGATTCTACAGTCTTCCGTCTATAACATCACAACTGTTCTCTTGATGTTTTGACTCAAGGTTTTTTTTTGTTTTTCCTCTTCCAATTCCAATTTTCATTCGTTTCCAACTGGGAGCTACCCGCAGTCTAGCAACTATTGTGCTGCTGGGAGCTAGCGTTTAGATATAGTTTTAGCCTAGAACTCATTCACTATCTCAGCATACTGTAGTTAACCCCTAGTGAAATAAATGTCTTTCCCTCCAGCCGTTTTCCCCAGGCCAATATTCTAGTTGTTCAAACAAGAATAAAAGAGCAATATTTGTCAAACCATAAACCCTAGGTGCTACACAGAGGAAAAGATAAAGTGGAAGATTACCTGAAGCCAGGTCTTCATTAAATAAATAAATATTCCTACATCTTCACAATATTATCTATTATGTACAGTATAACACATTTGAATGAATTCATCAATTACACTTTAAAGAGCTTTGTAGAGAGCTCTGTGTCCTCAGCAATGTGTGTGTGTGTGTGTGTGTGTGTGGGAGGGGGGGTATGAAATCCTGTTAGTTGAAATCTGAATCTGTGGCTGAGAAAATCTCCATTGCCAGCCACAAGAAACCTCTTTTCTCAGGGTCAGACATTCTCAAGAACGCTTGCTAGTCAAGCTCAAATCAAAACAAACCCTCAGAAGCTCCGCCCCCACACTTAAAACGCATTGCAAAGCCAAGGGGCAGCAGGAACTGCGCCCTCTAGGGGTTGAGAATGGCTCAGCGGGAGCCTGCATGAAAGAGAAAGCAAGCAACACTTCAGCAGTTTGAGCCTGTGAGCCACCTGTAGAGAAGTTCCGTTGCCATGGTTTTAGTGGGGGCACTGGTGGTGGAGGGGGGGTCAAATCTGGGTCACAGAGTTAATTCCTTGTGCACACTCTGCATGCACCACACACACACAAACACACACACACACACACACACACACACACACACACACACACACACAGGTAGTGGGGTAGTGAGGGGGGAGGTGGGGTTATACAGTGAGAAAGAGCCTCCTACAGAAAAGGGTTCGGCTGGCTACAAAGTGTAATCGCAGTGTCACCATGCTTCAACCTCTGGTGCCAAGTAACTTGTCCAAAGCGAAAGTGACTAAATCTGCAGTTCCTCAAATGGCCACATGAGGCTGGCTCCAAAAGCAAGTCAATACACCGTAGACTTAGCTCAGGGACTGCAGATGGAAATTAGCTTAAAGCTAAAGCTGGTAACAAGGATCTTTCCTATCTTTTGAGGTTAATATATTTTGTACATACGTTTACAAATAAATGTTGTTTAAAAAAAAAAAGAATAGCAATTAATTATTTTAAATATTGAAAATGTTTTCTAGAGAATCGATACAGTATTGAAACGTAATATCATGATATCGATATGTTCTTACATCCTTACAGAACCCTTACAGGCTTCTATAGGCCAGCTAACATCACTCCTGTTGATCACCAACAGGAGCAGAATATGGACGGTGATTAGATTGAGTGAACCGCCATGCACTGCACTGTAAGCTAACATCATCTTCACACACACACACACACACACATGCACACGCGCAACACAAACATTTTCAAGTGTCTCCCAACCTTAAGGTGGCAGTGTTCCCTCAACCAAAACATAAGTTGACAAATGTAAAGCTACACAACAATTGCTCCCTCAGCTCAACGTTCACTGAGATTTTAGCAGAGAGTATTATTTAACAGAGAGGTTCCAACGGACGGTACAACCACGTAAACATTTTGGAATAAGGGGGGCAACTTTTCACCCTTCATGCAGACCAGTACAACCCAGAGCTCCATGCAAGTCAATGGGAAGGTCAACATACTATTGCCCATTATTTATCTCTGGGGTCATTCATGGGTATTTTGAGTATATTACATTAACTCTCAAGTACCTACGATCAATCAGATCAATTTGTTTCAGGCCATGCATGGTAGATGTATCTCTCTGGGCGGTGCCTACGTCTGCCTCCAGAAGGAAAATGCTGTTTCTGACACGCCCACTCAAGAGACCAGAAGCGTTCCATCATCAACCAATCATCCAATACAACTTGGGTCTGAATACAGCAGGCTATTAAACAGTAGCCTATAACTAAATCTAAGTGTACAACCAGTACTACCAATACTACCAGTGCACTGCCGGTCATTCTCGAGGATGACTAAGCCTGGTGGAGATGTTCCCAGCCACAGTTTCATCTTGGCGGTGACACAGGGGTAATACTGGTGCTTTCTGTCTCACCACGAGGGAAAAACAGATGTGTGCAACTGCAGCAACTTGAGGAACATCTGCTGAAAGCCAGAGGAATATGACGGCTTTTCCTAAACAGAATAAAGCAGTTAAGACCCTAAAGCCTCATCTGTGGTAGACTGCGGGCTGCCTTTGTAGAACCTCCAGAACAAGAATGTCAAACTGATCAATCATCAATTTTCAAACAAATAATTTAAAAAAGGTACAAAACTGAAATTGTTTTCTATCTATTCTACTGAGGGGCGCTGGATTTATGAATGCCGACAGCCAGTAGCCGACGCAGCCACTGAGTGGTGCCTCGAACACAAGACGAGAGGAAGGAAGTAAACATTTTCAGATGGGCTCCAGCCGGAAAACATCTGGATCTAACTAGGCCGGGCCAAATCGCTCCGCCGGGCTCGCCCTCCCAACTGTTTTGTCTTCCACTCACACATACATACACACGCGTACGCACACACACACACGCACATACAGACGCGCGTACGCACACACAGACGCGCGTACGCACACACACACACACATGCACACACAGACGCGCGTACGCACACACACACACAGACGCGCGTACGCACACACAGACGAACGTACTCACACACACACACGCGTGTGCGCCTACGTACACACTGACGCACACACAGCTGTTCAGTTTCCCTGCTTGCCAGGAACTCTGTGAAGAGAGAGTAAAATGGAGCACGGTTCGAGACGTACAGTTGTAAACACTGCCTCTCCGTGGAGTTTTAGCCTAACTGTCACAACTGTTGACCTTAATTCCTAAATGTGTTTTCCTTACTTGTTTTGCGAACATTTTGCTTCCGATTCTAATGTAAAATAGATTACCATGATGAAATGGCAAATGTCAGTTCTCCCTGCTTGGTCTTTCTCACTGTATCCCCTTTTCAGGAACTCACTAAATAATTCATTAGTCCTGTCTGCTAAAGGGGTACACTGTGGTTCAAGAAAGACTGAAGCTCGCACACTGACGTGAACAATCAGACTAGCATGTCCACACACACATCCATCAACAGGAAAACATATAGTCATATAAGCGTTTCATTGATAGCATCCACTACACAGTGTAGTGGTATATGTCTATATAGTACTAGTGTAGACTACACTAATATAAAAATATACCACACATTCATCCTAAGCAATCTAGGGGCTGTTGATTAAATAATCATGTTACATGAATCAATGTAGTAATGAACTGATACTACAGCAGATAACTCATGTGTCCATCCATTCCTAAGGTTCATCCACAAAAGTAGAATTTTTTTTTTAAAGATGGCCTTAAGAGGTTTTTGCATCTGAACTTTGCATATGAATAAACAGAATCTGTACGCAAAGTCGTAGGCGCTGTATTTTCCAATCACGTCTGTGTGGATAGCATAAGAGGCTCAGGACACAGAAAACAAAAGAAAAAGACTATGGTCTGAGGACGATTTAGCTTTTCATTAGCATTCATACAGTACGTGGATATCTGTTTACAAAGATCAGCTGAACCGAACTCTATTCTCAGTCAGTAGAAAGCCTGACTATAAACAATGATCAGAGGACAGAAGAGGACGTCTTGGCCAGGAGGTCCACTTTATTGGGAAATATCCCAGAAAATATCCCAATAAATATCCCAATAAATATCCCAATAAATGTCCCAATAAATATCCAAATAAATATCCCAATAAATATCCAAATAAATACACCAATAAATATACCAATAAATGTCCCAATAAATATCCCAATAAATGTCCCAATAAATATCCCAATAAATACACCAATAAATATCCCAATAAATATCCCAATAAATGTCCCAATAAATATCCCAATAAATATCCAAATAAATACACCAATAAATATCCCAATAAATGTCCCAATAAATATCCCAATAAATATACAAATAAATATACCAAATAATGTCCCAATAAATATCACAATAAATATCACAATAAATGTCCCAATAAATATCCCAATAAATATCCCAATAAATGCACCAATAAATATACCATTAAATATCCCATTAAATATCCCAATAAATGTCCCAATAAATGTCCCAATAAATATCCCAATAAATATACCAAATAATGTCCCAATAAATATCCCAATAAATATCCCAATAAATGTCCCAATAAATATCCCAATAAATACACCAATAAATATACCATTAAATATCCCATTAAATATCCCAATAAATATACCAATAAATATCCCAATAAATGTCCCAATAAATACACCAATAAATACACCAATAAATATCCCAATAAATGTCCCAATAAATATCCCAATAAATACACCAATAAATATACCATTAAATATCCCATTAAATATCCCAATAAATACACCAATAAATATACCATTAATAATCCAATTAAATATCCCAATAAAATCCCAATAAATATCCCATTAAATATCCCAATAAATATTCAAATAAATATAAAAATAAATCCCAATAAATATCCCAATAAACATCCCAATAAATATCCCAATAAACATCGGACCTTGCCCTTGGAGGCTTAATCACCGTCAAACGATGGAGCCGACGGGTGTGGAGATTGCTGGCGTGTACGGCACAGTTTGTGGGGGGCCACGTGCCCACCGCTGACAGAAAATAGAGAAGTCGGTTGGGGGCGAGGGGGGGCTCTCCACCCCTCTCCTAGGGCGCTCTGGCCAAGCTAAGGTTGCATGCGGTGGACATGATGTGAACAGGGGCCTCATTTATAAACGTATGAGATATACAGTATATTCACTAATTATATTATAACAGTTAGTTCCGACCAAGTGATTTGATTGGACGAGAGGCATTCCTTGAGTGCCAATATTTCAGTCTAACGCACTGGGACTTTAAACTATGCATGTATCACTCCGCTTGACCGACGTTCTAATAATAACGATCGTTACAACCAACTAATACAACATGAAACTGTTCCAAGCTTTGCCCTATAATGATGAACGCATTTTAACACTGTAAAGCAAACAACATGGGCTTTGAACTGCTTTAAGACTTGCATGATGAGGCGCATGTACAATGAGACAGCACCTCTCCCTTCAATGCCACAGGTTGCGCCCTTCACAAGCTCCGCCCCCCGCACATTGGAAATGCATTACCAAGGCTGGGAAAGAGTTGTGTGGTGCGCTCTGCACCACTTTGTTTGTGTTCCCATGTGTAGAAACACCAGATTAGTCAGCTCGCACATTTAGCGCTGACAGTTAGGTGAGGAGATATTCGCAGAATGTGACAAAAAGTATATTGGCTTCAAATCCCTGACTACACCTTTAAAGCATTATGGGCCATGTTATGTAACCTCCTCCTTAGTGAATTATACAGCAGTGCTTTTAGCCACCTCGGCAGGCCCTGATTGGGGAGGTGTTGGCTGACAGAAGTGACTCCCACAAAAGCACTTGTGCACCTCAAACACTTTTCCCTATTTAAGGCAGGGTCAATCATTCTCGAGAACGCTTGCTAACTTGAAGCTCAAATCAAAGCAATATCCCTCTGCGGACCCCCGCGGCACCACCCCACACATTGTTGATGTGAGCGGTGTTCACCACTTTGTTTATTTTCCTATTTACGGAGCCAAGGCTGTGTAGATGTATTAGCTTACAATTAGCTTGCAATAGCTGACTATACCTTTAAATGCCATCAATGGACATTCTGGGCCAAGGTCTGTTTGTCCCTATACCAACATCCCCGTAGGCTGTAGTAGTACTCTATGTACCATTCAGAGGTTGAAGAAAAAACGATCGGTTCATTAAACGCTGTGTTCTAACAGAATGTCTCCTTCCAAATCATCAGTGTGCAAATCTAATATCACTTTAAAGAATCCCAACACACAACACAAGATTAAGACCTGATTTAGTCTGAAGATCCTTATTCATTTATCTGGGATGTCAGTGTGGGTACATTTCCAGGGTTTAAAAGCACACACACACACACACACACACACACACACACAGAATGCAATAAGAAGCTTCTTTATCATGCAGACGTCGAGCTATTTGTGCAGAATCAAATCACACTGAACTTTAAGTGTAGAATCAGTGCAGTGCCCCTTTAAAAGGAAAAACATGTCCGATATTAAATGGTACTCAGGGCGTCTGCATTTTAACGTTGCCGCCCCAATGGGCATTTAATTGAGAGTTACAATATATATTACGAGCTTAGGGGCAACACATCCAAGCTGCAGGCAACCTGACTTATGTTTGCTCAGTTTTGGGTCTCGTTGGCTTCCCACTCCGCCGGCGTTCTGTCTACGTGATGAGTTGTCCTGAGCCGGAACATGCCTCTCTGTGGAGCGGACTACAGCTGCCGTGCGTGTGCCTGGAGAACTGCACACGCTAGGACTTTTTAAGCAGAGACCCACACAAAGTTCCAGACGCCATAAAAGGGCATGCATGCGTGTTTTACATTGACAGGAGAACAAATACCCAGGGGAAGAATTTTTGGGTCATGAATAAATAAGCATACCTCTACATGTTTTAGCGATTAAATATGTACAGTAACAGAAAGTGGAGGGCCTACATGGCTCTGTCATCATTCAAAATTAAATATTTAGCAATGCCAATGCAGGAGGCACTGAAGCTTAAAAGTAATCTGTCCACACAGCAGTAGCTAGTCAGAAGTGTGTTGTAGTAGTGTTTTAATCCACTAGGTTTCTGTAGGTTGATTAATCAATTATGTTATTCACTGACAATGTTCATACTCGCCAGCTAATATAAGAGCTGGCTGCTCGGATCGTGCAGCCAGCTTTTAGTGAAGTGAGTGAAAGTAGGTTTGCCAAGACGCTCTCCATTAAAGCTCTTACTTACAGCACAAGTGGTACTTTAAAAGGCAGCAGGACTTACAGATGCTGGTGCCTGTGACACAGCCAGCTCGTTTACACACCCAGGCAGTGTAGCGATCCCCCCTGCAGGTTGGCATTAAAGTGCAGAGCTGCCCCAGCCTGTCTGCTTGGAGGGTTCTGGGGCACGCTTTGAAGACCTGCACTCTACAACCAGAGTCCACAGAGGCAAGTCTGTCCGCTCGGCGGCCATCTTGGGAACGCCTCCGGGGAGATATTTTGGGTTAACAAGACCAGACCAGTTATAATTTGCTCTGTGAGGGGAGTTCAATTCAGGAATATTTAAGTGGTCTCTCCTCTATATAATGTCTCTGGTACTTCTTCCATAGAGTTCTATTGAGGACTCTCTAAGAGGTCTGCCTCCTCTATATAATGTCTCTGGTACTTCTCCCATAGAGTTCTATTGAGGACTCTCTAAGAGGTCTGTCTCCTCTATATAATGTCTATCTATAGAGATGTATCGTCACATGATATTCAGAGATTTATAGCAAGGATAAACAAATCTTAACTTTGAGGCAACGCGATGGAGGGGACCACCAGTGAAAACTATATCGCTGACTGACAGATTGTGCCAACACGTTTGGGTGAGAAAAAAGGGATGCCTAGGTAACCAGAGCCTGGAACATCCACTAGCTACAAACGTTCAGCTGCAGGCGATAGCCGACGAGCAAAAGACGGCTTGCCCTGATCAGGAACCGTTTAGAAGTTTGTTTGTTATTTTTTTACGAGGGGAGGGAAGCAATTAAACATGGCTGCGATCAAGAGGGCTTCATGAAAATACATAATGTTACACACACAACAGACACACACTCTCTCTCTCACTCCCTCTCTCTCTGTCTGTCTCTCACAAACACACACACACAAAGAGACTCAACACACACACACACACACAACAGAGAAACACACACACACACAGGTACTAAGAGGAAGGCAGATGAGAGACAGGAAGTTGGAGCTGGACCAACGCACACACCGCAAAGTTTATGAGTGTGTGCGTGTGCGTGCGTTTGCGTGTGCGTGTACATGCTTGCATGTGGTTGTGTGCGTGTGGTTGTGTGTGTGTGCATGCGTGCGTGTGGCCCACAAAGCATTTGTTTTGGTTTCAGGTGCAGGTACACGTGTGTGACATCTAGCGGTAGAATTAGTTAATAAGAACATGTTCTTATTTGCAGCCAAGGCCTGGCAAGATAAGGGTTTCTCTCTTGAGAGAATACCTCAAGAGAGAATAAACAGAAAGGGGAAATAAAATAAGGTCAGCGACAACGTTAATTAGACGTTAAGATGTGTATTTACAGCCCATAAAGTAGTGAAACACTACTAACACTACTAACACTAACAGCTGCGCTCAGTATTAAGCAGGTGATCTACAGTCCCAGGGAAAGCAAATAGGATAACAATATCCTAATAATAAGAATTTGCAGGGCGCAGTAGCTTCACATGGCCTGATGGGGCCGCTAATATGCTACATTACCCAATGCAGCTTTAAAGCCTGCATTTCAGAATGACCTCTGGTCATGAAAAACGTGTTAATGTCAGATGGAGCTAAGGGCTAAGGGCACAGGTTGTTTCACATCTCTCTAATATGGGAGTTCGGCGTAGTGACAGGCAGAGCCATGGAAACAGCAGAGTTATGCCAACGGAAGTTCGAAATTTTCAACGGTCACATGGTTCATGGAGAGGCTAAACCTATCGCACAATAGTTCCAGGAAGTGCTTGGTGGGCAATTTGAATATATATATATACAGATATACAACATAATTTTTTGGTAATTAGTAGTCAATAAATGCACAGATTTAAATTTAAAATAGAATTTAGTGTACTTTTAGTAATTATGCTAACTTCCGGAAACTAGTTTGAGGCTCCGTTGCTGTGAAAAAACCGTCCATTAGAGTGAACGGAGATGACGCAACTCTCTCTTTACATGGCTCTGTTGACAGGGATAAGGACGTTACGCAGGGTAAAGCACGGCTCATTCTGGAGCATCTCACACACAGTCTGGAGAAACTATAAAAATAAAATAAAATAATTTATTATTTGGAGAAACCAACGTTATTTTAATCATTAAACTCACCTCTGCTTGGAAGCCCTGCAGCAACGGAGCTACCTGTTTCCGCAGATCCTGTGAGAAAAAAACAAAACAAAAACGTGTCAGTGCCTATGTCAGTCTCTGCTACATTTACCAATATTTTAAATTACTTGCATAATGGCTTGTATGAAAGTGGAGCCATGCGCTCTGAAAACGTTATCTTCATAAGGGTCATGGGCATGCGCTGTTCATTCAGAAATGGGACAAACAGCAAAATTGCAAATTACATGGTAAACCTCTTGAGAGCAGTCTGCTGAAATGTTATTTCAGATTACTATAAGTGAGTGAAATAACAATAATTTGAGTGCACAAAGAGATCCTTTTTTTCTGCAAAAATGTTTTCCTGCAAGATCTGATTACAACCAGCCTCAATGCACCCTTTCAATTGCAGAGCCGGCTACTCTTGATCCAATGTCAGTGTTGCTAAGTAACACTTTACAGTACTTGAAGTTAGTTTTTAATGCCAAGGGAATGTGACCAGCATGTCACCAGTTAATGGACCAGCTTTACAACCCCTTCATACCAAACAAGGACAATCCTCTTCTGTCTTATTATGAACAATCTTGGATAAGGATGTAAGTCCTTATGGCCTTGACAGAATAATAAATTGATTTTGACATACATGTAGAGGGTTTCTGGATGTTCAAATGCAAAGGAAGTTTTACTTTATACTCCAGGGTTATCTCATCGCTGAGGTTAGTGTTCATTGATGGTAGGCTAGGCTAGGCTAAGCTAGGGTTCAGTGAGGCTAGGCTAAGCTAAGGTTCAGTGAGGCCAGGCTAAACTAAGCTAGGGTTTAGTGAGGCTAGGCTAAGCTAAGGTTCAGTGAGGCAAGGCTAAGCAAAGGTTTAGTGAGGCTAGGCTAAACTAGGGTTCAGTGAAGATAGGCTAAGATAAGGTTCAGTGAGGCTAAGCTACGGTTCAGTGAGGCAAGTCTAAGATAGCATTCAGTGAGGCTAAGCTAAGGTTCAGTGAGGCTAGGCTAAGGTTCAGTAAGGCTAGGCTAAGCTAAGGTTCAGTGAGTCTGTGAGTCAGTGAGTCAGTGCTCTGAGCAGCTGGGCCTGTCAGCACCGGGCTACTGTACAGCTGAGGTGTGTATACGTGTGTGTGTGTGTGTGTGTGTGTGTGTGTGTGTGTGTGTGTGCATGTGTGAACGCTGTCGAGAGCGCAGAGCAGAGCAGGTCCTGATGTGGCCCAGAGGAACCATCGCTCCACATCTGGTTTCACCATAACACCTCTGGCCTGGCCAAAAACGCTGAGTGCACACATACACACACAGAATACTGCACAAATGCAGATGTACTGTATGTAACTGCACACACACACACACACACACACACACACACACACACACACGCACGCACACACATGCACAGAAACGTCTGCACAGTTAATTGAACGCTTCTTGAATTTGATACACAAAAACCTCAAGTGCATAAGCTGTCTTCGCTCGGAGGTCTGCCGGATGAGTAACGGCCCTTCCCAGGGAGCAAATATATCTGAGCTAAACGTTTACGCTTCCCCCGTCTGTCTTCTGTACAAGGAACATAGTAGGCCTACAGGTGTGTGTGTGTGTGTGTGTGTGTGTGTGTGTGTGTGTGTGTGTGTGTGTGGGGGGGGGAGACAGAGTTTGGAAGATCACAGACACAGATGCCTCAGAGCCTGAGACAGTGGTGTTTGGACGGTGGAACGGGGGGTGCCAAAGTCAGAAGGTCATACATAACAGTTGGACACCCTGACCACTAATCTAACCTGACCACTAGACTACTACTCTAACCACTGGGCTACTAGGTTAACCACTAGGTTACTAGGCTAACCACTGGGCTACTAGGCTGACCACTGGGCTACTAAGCTAACCACTAGGCTACTAGGCTACTAGGCTACTACGCTAACCACTGGGCTACTAAGCTAA
>JAODUE010068039.1:0-38230 GCA_027564755.1 Amblyopsis hoosieri | reverse complement strand
ACACACACATATATACATATACATACACACACACATATATACATATACATACACACACACATATATACATATACATATACACACACATATATACATACATATACACACACATATATACATACATATACACACACATATATACATACACATATACACATATATACATACACATATATACATACATACATACACACATACATATATATGACACACTTTTTACTATAGCTGTCCCCCTACATACCCTCGTTATTCTCTGGTTCCAGGTTGACAGGCTCCATTTCATGACTCCCGTCCAGCTCGGCTTGCATGATGATGGTGACGTAGTGGTAGTCTTCCTCCAGTTTGATGGGGTTCACGACGGACGCAAAGCGGACGTTAACCAGACGCACGCCTGCTTCCTCCATCACCTCTCTGCGTGCACATTCCTCCCAGCTTTCTCTGTCGAGTGTAAAGTGTAGTTTGTAAAATATGTCACCTGAGTTAGCTCATGATCTGGACGTCTTTACACCTCACTTGGGCCAACAACTGACATTATAGGCTATTTGTATTGACAATGTGTTCGCTACGCTTAGTGTATGATACAGTAAACCTAGTATACCTGAGATTAAACGTTTACCACTAGAGGTCACTATTCACTACATTTATAACATGTTAAACAGAAATGAACACTTAAATAAATAACAAGTAGCCCTATGTAGGCTATTATGTAGGCTATAGACATATGCGGACTAGGCCTATAGGCTATAATATAACCCATCAGTTTCAACGGTTAGGATTCATTAGGCTACGCAACATGACAATACTGACATTATAGTATGACAATACACTGTGAGAATGTGAGTTTAGATATGGGTCTCATAGCGCTACCTACCCAAACTCTAAGTGGCCACCAGGGAGCTGATAACTTCCTCTACCCACTGCACCTCTCCGTTTACCGAGAAGAACACAATTGGGGTGACGTGAGTCTGTAACAAGCACCCCAACTCCAACCCCCGGGCGTTTACAGGCGTTGTCTGACATCTAGTCAAGGCAGAGTTAGGGAAAACCACAACAAACAGTGAAAACAGGGTACTCCATCAAGCAAGATAAAGGCTTATTTCTATGTCTCACTAAATTGAGTGTTCCATAACTGTGTTTACAAGGAATCCCGGCTGAGTAATCAAGGTAACTTGCATATGATTGCAGATCGGTTCAGATCATCTGAACGATCTGAACTAGCCTGCTCCCTACCAGGCCAGAGCCATGTAAAGAGAATCTACATTTGTCTTTCCATGGCTCTGTACCAGCTAGCTGTCAATATTAATTTAGCTGTGTTACAAAGAATGGCCAACAGGCAGAAACAGGATCCAAAAGACCATTCCGGTTCATTTCTCACTTTTATAATTGTCATGTCCCTAAACTTTCTCTGTTTGAGTGCTCATTTAGCATATTTTTTCTGTATAATACCCGAGAGAGAAGGCACATTTTATTTAGCCTATTATTCCCAATAGGCTTACATTCATATATGAAACAACTATTTTGAATGCTTTTATGATATATGTAGTAAGTAGGCTTCAATTGCAGTTATTATAATCAGTTTGAAACAATAAATCAAGCCTCCAGTACACTGGGAAAGGGGTGGTTTGGCGCAGTCTCTTCTTTGCTTTATATCACAACTGTGTTGCTTTTTCTATCATCACGCTACTGTTAATATAGCTCACATAAGCAGTCTCTAGTAGGTGAATTATATTTCTCATTGTCTTTTATTGACATATTGACATATTATTGACATAACAATCAATGTTCGACAACAATCTAATCAGAGCTTTTGAGCTACCTTGTGCTGCACACAATAATACTCACTTGTCTGAGCCTGGCTTGAATAAGCACCACGTTCTTAAACCTCAAGTACATTGGTGGAACGCATTAAGCCTTAAATGTAACTGTGAGGTCACATTTGTTCAAGCTAAGCTACCTGTATTTTAGTTCAGCCTGCTTCAGCCAGCATGCTGAACTTAAAACAAACTGCACCGCGTGACGCGTGCTTCCTGCGCAGTGCTGTACGTCACATGACAGTACACAATAATTAAAATGGGTTTTTCGGTATTGCCAATAATAACACACAAACAATCATCAAAAGCCGTCGTAATATACTCTCACTGGTCCCAATAAGGAAAATATAAATATTAAAGTACGGGTATAATAGAGATCAAATAATGCTTATCAAACACTGTCATCTACTGGCAGGATTTGTTCACTACATATTCCAATCAATTCAGTCTTATTTGAGGACTACGTCTACAGCTTCACAATTAATTTACATTTGTAGCAACAATCATATAAAAATTGACTCGATATAAGTCTAGTTTTGGAATAAATAGGGGGACATTATTGGACTGACTGAGAAGAAAATATCTGAGCTTCTGGAAAACATGAGCCACATACTTATGAGCTAGAAAACATGGGCCACAATGCGACATACTCTCATGAGCTCCTAGAAAACATGGGCCACATACTCTCATGCTAGTAGCCAATTCCTGACAGCTCCCTGGCATGTTTTCTGTTCATTACTTGCCTTTCCTCCCATCACAAGTTACCTAACACACTGCAAAAGAAGCAGTACTTTTTAGTCAGATTTAACAAACTGTGGTAAATAAAATGTACATAGAATTTTGTACTGAACTGAAAGTACAAAACATAATTGTTATCTAATTAGATGTGTATTGCCTTCTAGTGGTAAATATGTCAAATATATGACATATTGTATCACCAAATCAATATCATGCAAATTGGGTTGGAAATACTTTCCCCCCCCCACACACACACACACACACACACACACACACACAAGCCAACCTGCCTGCTCTCAGAACAGGAGGCCTTTCTGACATAATTCGGGATGTATTCCAGGTAATTAGCCCATCTGGTCTCCCTCTTCCTGTCTCCTTACAGCAGTTATCTGCCACTGGCAGACACCACCTCCTCACCACGGACTGTATTCCTCCTCACCGAGCCTGCAATCAAAAAATAATTGAGTGTTTCATTAAAATGTGATTGTGAGGTACTCCAAGATAAATTAACACACCATATGAACGAGCTACAGTACACTTTCTACATACATTATCAATTACATTTTGGGACTTTTATCAATCATGTTTTGTTGTGGTGGTTGAGCCAGTGTTAATTAAATATTGTTTTGGTCTGAAAATCTAGTAGCACGGCCCTTTCCACTCCATGTCACGTTATTATATAGTTATATGGTCACACTTCTTCTACAGCTTGCAGCTATAGTGGAATGAATGAGTGTAACCTTTAGACAACAGGACAGACAACAATACAATCAAACTGAATAATCAACCGCACATACATACAGAAGGCGTGCTCTATAGCACCTCTACATTGAAGAGATGAGAGCTACACACATGTAGCCTACTTTGTGGTCTCTCTCTATGTACACAATAATACACACAATATTCATAAGTCACTAGACACTAGTCGAGACACTATAACTGTTGTTGTTAATATTCTAAGCCCCAACCGCTTCGATCTGCCATCTCGGCTGGTCGGCTGGCACTTGCATTGCTACGAGGCTGCATGAGCCTCTCTTGACGTTCCTATCTAGGCAACCCAGCGGTGGATTGAGCTTTCTGTAGTAGCCAGGACATGTAGCATCGTCAGCCATGTTCAGTGAGACTTAAGGGCCACCTCCTCAGAATCAACCTCATAACTCGGCCGCTTACCTCTCCTCATACCTCATCTGAAGTTCTTTTTCAGACAATCTTCTAAAGTGCTTTGTTAGATCAGCTATTAGAAAAGGTAGCAGTTGGTATAGAATGTTAAATGAACAGCTAATTAACATAGTGTAGGCCTACTGAATGACATAAGCGGTATGATTATATCCAGGTTCACTGTATACACAATTGCAAGTTACTTTGGATCAAAGCTTTGTCTAAATGCTGTAAATGTAAAGTAATAAGTAATACGACTTGTGAAAAGTGAAAAGTGGATTGCATGCTATTTAAACATATTTCCCTATGTTCTATGTTCTATTATACTGTTATTCATGTTATTTTCAATTTTGTATAAATGAAAAAAAAAATCCCCGCAAGCACTTACTGTAAGACCAATTTATAAGAACATCAACATCCAACGATTTACCCATTTGTTTTAAATCCAGCATGCCTTGACTTTAGAATGCTTAGAGTGCTTGAACGGTCAAGGGTTCATACTAAGTTCCTTGCACATCCTTCATTTTATACTCCATGTACTGTACTTACAAGCAAACTCAAACATATCTATATGTTGGAAAATACACAAAATGTTCTACGATTCATAGTATTTTTATTGTCATTTGTAGATAAAAACCACAACTTAAAAAACTGTTTAAAAATAATAAATCGATAAAAAGTTAAATCAATATGAAAAAGCTTTGGTGGTCCTGGCTCCTTATGGATCTTCACGCATACCTTTGATAGGAGACACAAGGAGAGAAGGTAATAATTAAGACTAATTCTGACAATAATAGCAGCATCACTTAAAACAACAAAAAACACAAAAAAACAGTAGGCAAAATATGCATGTCACTCACTTTTGTAAATATATTGGTACTTTTATTTATTAATTTATTTTTCCAAAAATCATCTGTAGCATACGTATTATCTTATATAGCGCCATTAGACGTTACCTCGTATGCTTCCTGTTAAATAGTCTTTATTTCTATTGTCACCTAATGTTGCCACGCTGTTTAACCTCACCCATAATCTTGCGTGAGAGACGCTCCCCCACCCCAGACCCCTGTGTTTCGAGGGGTGCGGTGTCTGTGTCTGATTGACTGGAGACATTTTAACCGTGCAGCCAGGAAGGCGTCCTGCAAACACAAGCCGACATGTACACATAAAGCTGCATGGGGTGACATGGCATGTTTGGCGACCCCACCTGGTCATGAGATGCAACTGCGCTCTGTTTTAAAACTCAAACGTTTCCCTATTTCAGGCACAGCTTTTCTAATAGCAGCCATTCATTTAAATGTCGGGCCAAGCCATGACAGCTACATTCAGACAACAAGCGCCAATAGAATAAAGACTGTAGCTGACCTGAAGAAAAGGTCTTTGAGGTCCAGAGTATTGCCAGATCTGAAGCCCGATTGGTCAACGGTTGCTGTAATGTGAATGTCATAGCTTTGTCTAAAATGGTAAAACGAAGACATCCATGTTAGTGTTTATTATGTTTATCTTGCAGGTTTACAATAATGCATATTATCTAATCTGAAGCCCCTGTAAACCCAAATTGGCATTTGAGTTATTTTTGGGGATCAGCTGTTGAGTGCAACACCACAATAGTCAGGAAGCCGTCAATCAAGAGCGGTCTGGACACGCCCACAAAGCCCTGAGACAATCCTAACAAAGGAAAATGAATGCGCAACACCTCTGTGGGTTTATTATTCAATAGAAATAACACACATGCTAATTATTAAATAGTATCATAAGTGTTGGCCTTGTGTTGTAAACCTTGTGTTGGCGGTCAACAGGATGGTCCCAGAGAGGGTTTGTCCCAGCTTGGCAAACAGCGGGGTCTGAAGAAGACATCGGACCTGGTACCAATGGGTTATCGGCTCTGTTGGTGCCGTAGAGAGCCACACTGCAGTGCTACATGTAATGGGAGAGGGCTTCAGCGAGATGGGAAAACAAAGGCCTTTGCTATTGGCTGTGAGTCACTAAAGTCACCAACCTTGAGCCCAGGAAGGCTACATCAAACCAGAAAGCCAGTCCATGAACTAAGCCTGGCTGGAGCATTTTGAACACAAAGGGAATCTCCAGCCTGAAACACACACACACACACAATATATTGCATACTGTACACTCAGTAAATATGGCGTGCCTCTTCTACTGCACGAGCTATAATGTGGCACACACCTGTGCAAATCTTTGTCTGTGGCTTGCATGAAGTCAATGCGGTGCTTGACGGACCTGGCCATCAAAATCTGCATGTCAAATGTGTCCTGAACATATAATACATACTGTAAGGAGTAAGTTGACATTATCCTGTAGGTGATAGTTTAATAAGTCACTATTCATACTGTAAGTCGATGTTAAGTTACATACTGTAAATGTTTAAAGGACTTTTTTAACTTTACGTTGCCTTTTTCATAGCGTTTCATTTCTATGGTTATTGGAATACAGCGAGGAGGCATTCAAAGGATTGTCCTCTGCGGTGTGCATGAATGCGTGAACAATAAATCCATTGCTTGGTTTGTGTGGATGTGATTTAACTGACCACTATAGGCTGTCTAAAGAACTCATCCACCGCTGTACTGTGTAGACCGCTCAGATTAATACCAAAGAAACACCTCTGCTGCCTGGAGATTAAGAAATAGAGATAGATAGAGAGAGTGTGAGAGAGAGAGAGAGAGAGAGAGAGAGAGAGAGAGAGAAAGAGAATGAAAGAAAAAGTAAAAAAGAAAGAGAGGGCCTGTGTTCAGGAGCATAACAGTCAACAATCACTACCATTGATAACAGCATATAGAAACTGGTTCTTATAAATGTTTTACACACTGTAATGCTGTTTCTTCCCTTCATTTCTTGGAATTGGCTAAGCCTGTCAAGCCCTCATACTGGCATACAAACACACAAGCCTGCAGCTCAGCTCAGTGCGTACATGTTTTTTTCCAATCGCTAGGACCCATTTCTCAATACCTTGGTCACATTTTCTAAACTCTTCACACAGTTGTCCTAACCAACTTTCATCTTGGCACCACAGTTCATTTTACATCCCAAATGCACTAAAACAACCATAACACTTCAAATCAACGTTGTCTTACACAACACTAGCACATGTTGTCACCTATTAAGCACATGCTGTCAGTCATAAAACACTTCCCTACACAACACTATCAACATCAGCATTACACAGTGCCTTTGTTTGTAAAGTCGATATGCAATACAATACAAAACACCCATCTAATGATTATAAATCACTGCAGTATGATAATGGAATGAATCAGACTTTATTTTTTACTTTTGATACATGACCCCCTAAAATAAACACTGCACTGTGCGCATAATTCCAGAACATGCAAACAAAATTCTACAAAAATAATAATAAAAGACATTTTTTGTTTTTCTCTAGTTATCTAATGATTGCCCAAAAGCATCCCTCGGTCTCTTATGGGGTCATCATGACCCCCATTTTGAGGACCACTGTGTTATGAGACGGGCCATAGAGATGCTTACAGTTTACCAGCCCTACAAGTCTGGAAAAGTAGCCTAGTGTTTGTGGGTGGTATGCATGAGTCAGACCTGAGCTGAAGCGAGCCGTTTTACACCCGACAGGAAGCACGCTTGGCTGGGTTCACGGCCTAGGCCAGCCCCGGGTTAGGGGGGTGAGGAAGGGGTCTCCAGCTCTGAGAGAGAGTGTGTGTGTGTGTGTGTGTGTGTGTTTATGTACAAACTCCAGTGGGCTGTTTCTGAACAAGAGAGCCAGTATGTCTTTGTATTCATGCGTGGAATATATGTTCACTTGTGTGTGTGTGTGAGTTTGCGTGTGTGCGAGTTTGTGTGTGTGCGTGTGTGTGTGTGCTCATGTGTGCGTGTGTGTGGGTGTGTGTGTGGGTCTGTGTGTCTCTATGTGTTCCTGCCTCCGTGTGTGTGTGTGTGTGTGTGTGTGTGTGTGTGTGTCTCTCACCAAAAACTGGCCCTAGCGTAATGTTCAACATACAGCTGTTCGTCAGTAAAGGGAGCTACATGGATATCACCTGCAGTGGGGAACATCAGCCCTGCATGGACACATCAGCAAAACATGTGTAAAGTATAGTATAAATATAAACTATCCTTTGGTTCACATTCTCTCTGTTTGGTTTCAAACCAAATGCTTACCAATGACTCCTTTACCATATCTAAACAGTAAAGTTCAGACTCAAGTTTAGACTAGATTTATTATTACATTATTTTAGAATAATTATTATTAATGATGTTTTATTTCATTATTAAGAAATGTCCATGTGTATCAATTCCAGTTCTGGTATCACCGACTCCTGAACATACCGTTAGGTTTCAGCCACTTCCTGGCATACAGGAAGCTCTCCAGCATCCCCTCGTTTAGCAGCATGTGGCCGATTGGCTCAGAGATGATGACGTCTACCATGTCCGGACAGGTGATCTCCTCCACCTTCCCCTCCAACACCACGATACGCTCTGATAGGCAGTTCTTCTCCACCAATAGCTAGCGAGCACAAGGTTTAATCAGCGACCAACCACAAGCTAGCTTGCTAGCTACAAGCTGTTCATCAATTAGCGCAAGCATTCTCACCTGTGCGTACTTGGCCATGGGACTAGCTTCCACCGCGTAGACTCTCGCAGCTCCCGCCTGGATCGCAAAGAACGACAAGATTCCAGAACCACAGCCCACGTTCAGGACCACCTGTAGAGAGACACAGGAAAAAAACACCATGAGAATGAGGGCTCATCCACACGGAAACAATAAAAACTGAATCTTTTGTTTGTGGTGTTTTGTTTATTTTTTAGGCAAAGTTACACAGCCCTACTGGCCTGGCATATATATTACAGTGTTTTCAGTCGTTATTACATTTCCAGGTGGACGTGGAGAAGTTCTCAAAACGCTGGTTTTGTTTGAAGTTCAAAACTTAGGGCCGGAACATCCCAAATAAACAGTGCTAAATTACATGGGCATTATATGATATTGCACATTTAATTTTAGTACGTAGCCTATTATGGGTGATCAACTAAGAATTATTGGGTAAATGACAAACACCATGAAGGCGGCCGTATTTAAATGAGAAGTTTGATTGTTTTAATGGTTTCCCGCCATGTAGAATCAGGACAGAAAGCATGAAATCCTTTTAAATGTATATGGATGCTGTTGCAATCACCTAAAATAGCTTTTAGGCGTGATAGATCACATTGCGTAGTAAATTAATGTATTTGCATGTTCCCCTCTCATTATTTTTCACATTAACATTGAAACGCTCCAAATTGCATATTCATTAAGGCAAAAGTAGCAAATGAACAATGTTACTATATTTGCACTTTTGAAAGACAACATCCTCCATGCACACTTACGTGTTATTGGCGAGTGATATCAAGTTTTCACAAGTTTTTTCTCACGCAAACCTATATTAAATCTGGCCCTTAAAGTGGAACTGCACCCCTGCAGCTCTGAGCCTGACTCCACCCACTGCACAACTTTGAAAATAAAACACAGTCACTGAGCTGAGTGAGGGGAGGGGCTGAGAGGGGCTGAGAGGGGGGCCCACCATTAACATTAATGTTAACATTTTAACGTGATGACGCAGGAGCGGACGAGAAGTACTTTTGGAACCCTGCCTGGTCCTAGGGCCATTCTTTACGGATCTGACGTGGAGCATTTTCATACCATAAAATCCAGATTTTTACAAAATCGTGAATATTATCAATATTACCACCAGCATTGATCACACTTCAGTCCTATTGTTAAGTTTACAGAACAAAAACCTATTTAAGGTGCAGTTACTTTTTAAAAACTGTTGTCGTGTGGAAATAACCTGTCACTTAGACGCAAGACTTAAAGCTGCTTGCACACTGCCCCGACAAACGCCGACAGACCCCAACCAACGCCAACTGTTGTGCGCCTTCAGCAGTGGATCAGTGTGCGCCGTCAGACGGCGTTCGTCGGTTGGAGTTTTTAGAGTTTGACATGTCCAGTCGGGTCGGGCAGAGTTGTGGAACGTCTTAACAGTTTTCCAACAAAGCGCAATATGAGTGTGTTCTCCAGACAACTCGCCGTGTGCAATGTTAGCGCACACGGTTTTCACTGAAGGGATCTAGGAGGCAATAACTGTCCAGACCATTACTCACTGCCCTTCGCAGTAGTTTCTGGACATGTGTGAATAAAGCAGAGTTGTAGTTAGAAAAAACCCAACTCGTCATAAGTAGTAGTAGTAAGTAGTTTTCCAGCCGAGATAGTAGCCTACCGTAATGTCTCGACTTGTTTGCTGTTGAAATTATTCCCCTTTTTTCTTGTCGCATTATCCAAGGTCTGAGTTGTCCTATCAGTTACAGTTTGGGCAATGTGGACAGGCAGTTGGTTTTCTGAACAATCTAAAGACTGCAACCAACTACTGCCAACTTAGAACGCTGGTGTTGGCACAGTCTGGCCAGTGTGCCTGCATTAGGACACACAGTGTGTGCTTGTACCTTGTCTCTGAAGTCTACGTCGTTGAGCAGGATGGCCCTGTGATACGTGGCGGTCCTCAGGTAGTCCTGAAGCATGTTCTGCTGCTGGGAGAGACAGCCATGGAACTGGGCATGTGCAAGCCCACACACACACACACACACACACACACACACACACACACACACACACACACACACACACACACAGACATACATACAATACATATATAAACATAACATGTGTGTGGATATAAACCTGTGTGATAAAACCTGGCCTTGTGAGCTTGTTGACTTCGCCTTTTGAGAATCAGTCTAGAGAGCTTGATATCCTTGCAACTAACAAGTAACAACCGACCCATCAGCGTTGTTTTGACAGCTGCGGGCGTGGTTAGGTGTGACGATATGAAAGCTTAGACAACTTGGTAAACAACAGTGACAGAAGGTTCATCCCCAGATGGACTTGTGTCTATAAATCCATCTGGTGTGACAGATTCAGTGAATCCATCTTGAGTTGCTATGATTTGCTTTATAGACAATATGTCAGCCAGGCAGTGACAATACAGCTGTCAATCAAATCATTAGCAAGTGGCTGGACCACCTTCAACCAATCAGAGCAGGATGATACTTAGACCCACCTGGAAGAACTGCGTAGCTGAACAATCTTCAATCCGCCGGTCATAGACACTGCAGGGTCTCCTGGAAGGTGCCTGGCTTTCCTCTGCATCCCTCTTGATGGCCCTCTGTCCATTGGGCTGCTCTGCGCTCTCTGCATTCTCACACTTCTTATGGTCGCCTTGGATACCACCTCTGTTCAATAGTGTGCAGAACGCCTGGCGATCTAGAAACAATCACATATTTTATTTCACACACTCCTCCTACATTCTCAGCAAAAAGGGAGCTGATGTTAATGCCCCCCCCCCCCGAGATTAAAACGAGGTAAAAATCCTTGCAGGAACCTGGCTCGGAAACCCATTTGAAGTCAATTAGAGTGTGTTAAACCACTATTTTGCAGCACACAAACAAAACTCCTTAATAGTAATCATATGTGACCGATATTCATCATGTTTCATGGGACGAGCTTGGACTTGCATCTGTCCCAATTCGTGACACAAAAACATGAATCTACTGTACAACCAGAACAAACTGTACAACATGTTTTTATTAATACTAAGTAAGCCACTAACCGGTTGGAGTTTTAAATTGCAATACAGCACTCAGGTTACCAACAGGAATGAGAAAGGACTGGGTTCCCACCCGACAACAATCCGTCTCCGTGGAAACCGTGACTTGGAGCACAGATGCACCATTGCCTGTAAGCCAGATGATTGTTACCACATTGTTACCACACCAAAACAAAGCCCCTTAAAAGTGCCAGAAGAAAGTACGTCGTTTTTATAGATAGAAATAAAGTATGTCTAAGACACAAATAAAACCGTTGACTGCTAAATGTGTGTGCGTGTGGGCGTGTGCGTGCGTGTGTGTGTGCGTGTGTGTACGCGCTCTAATACACCCTTGGCCTTTGCTTGCAGAAACTCCATACTGGTAGAAGTTCAATGTACCGAGGAAGAACACACACACACACACACACGCACACACACACACACACACACACACACACACAGTAGTCAGGTTAAGCGGCTGCACAGGGAGGGAGGGAGAGAGGGAGGGGGTCGGGAGGGTGGAGGGGTGGGGGAACGCACAACGTGAAATAGGAAAATGTCACGCACATGTGCACACACAAGCATGCAGTGCACGCACGTTCACACGGGCATGTGTGTCCTAACGGCATTGAAGCGCATGCCAACACGTTGTTGCACACCCAAGCAGAGAAGACGTTGATTTCGTGAACGGTTAGGAAGCTTTGAGACCAAAACAAACTGCTTCTTAAAGGCGAGGTCAGCGATTGTAAGATAATACACTTTTTGTCATATTCAGTGAAAAAAATCACCGTGGTTACCTCTTCTGTGTGCGCGCTGAGAAAATAATCTGATGTTGTACAAAGTTGTGTTCCGCCTCCCCAGCCTTGGCAATGCATGTGTAATGTGATATGGGGGGCGGGACGGGGGAAGGGGGGGCAACCTATTGCATATGCAAATTCATATATCAACAATCTTTCAAGAGCGTCGCTGACTCGACCTTTAAACATTTGTCAGTGTGCTGTGTGGTTACAGGTTTTGTAGAAGGTCTTTCCATTATAATGCAGCAATATCATTATAAGTGCATGTGGTGAGTTGACTAGAAGGTTCTCTAAAGGCCTTTACGCCATGTCCATCAGAAAGGATGGGTTGATTTGGTATGTGGCAACATTTATGCATATGTTCGTTTATGATGTGCATGTATATAGTGTGTGTGTATCCACCTTCAGAACACAACACAGCGTTTAGCGTGGGACATTTTGACACACGTATCACTGCCAGTATTACATGCTCCCTCCCAGGAATTCTGTCGATGAAGCATGCGCTGGTATGTGTGCACGTGTGAGCCTGTGATTGTGTCTGTGCGTGTGTGTCTGCGTGCACGCACGTTATGTGTGTGTGGTTCAGCAATGGTGAGATTCATTTTTGAGAATGTGGGTCTGCCTACTGTGTGTGTGTGTGTGTGTGTGTGTGTACTTACTGTCCTGCACAGTGAGAAGCTGAGCTTCCTGGCGTTTCGTGTCGAGGATCAACGTCAACTCCTGGTCTGCCTTCAGTCTGCACACGCTCACCCATTCTTCTGCGCTCGTGTCTTCAATCACCTGAACGGCTTCATTCACCTGCACCTCATTTTACCAGGTCAGACCAGAGAACAGTCACACACACACACACACACACACACACACATATCACACAAGGTATACTTGAATGCACCTCCTGCGTCCCACCTGCTTTACCTGTGTGCCGGCCACCTCCTTTTTCGTCACCTGCTCCCCCCGCAGAGCAAATACCCTGACGGGGAAGGCCAGAGGGTGTTTGCTCCACGGCTGATCCATTTCACCACCTTCTGCTTGTCCCACTCGCTCAGGAGAGAGAGAGAGAGAGAGAGAGAGAGAGAGAGAGAGAGAGAGAGAGAGAGAGAGAGAGAGGAAACGAAAACCGAGGTTGATGGAGAGGAGGAATGTTTGGAGAAGGGGAGGAGAAATGGAGCAGGGGGTGGGGAATAACAAAGAAGCAAAGAGGGAGCAATCGAGATATACAGTATGACAGTTACACTCTATTTACTTATTGAGAAGCTGCAAGACAACGTTTGGAAAATTGAGCTAGAATTGAATTAACATTTATGTTTCTGTCTTTCTCTATGTGAGATGTGGACAATTCAAAATAGGTTATATAGCAAGACTTACCAATGGTGCAGTGGGTGGCACTTTTTGTAACAATATGGCGCCCCCTAGTGCATTTCTTTAGCTAGCAAGCAAGCAAAGTTTATTTATGTGGCACTTTAAAAACACAAAAAGTAGTCACAAAGTGCTGTACAGAAAAATACTGTAAATATAATGCATGAATGTACAGCACATATAAGACACAAAATACAAATAAAACAATGTGTGGGTGAATATGAGTGTATCAGCTCAGATATGTAAGGTGGAGCTAAACCATTTAGGCATTTAAATGTCAACAAAATAACTTTAAAATGGACCCCAGATCCAAAGATTGGGGAAAGGTGCTCGTATTTATTCACTGTTCCATTTAAAAGACGTGCGGCTGTGTTTTGAACCTTCTGGAGACAGGTAACCAGTGACCCACTGACATACTGTATACCCTTAGACTAATCCAACCGAGTAGTAACAAAGGCATGGATTACTGTCTCAAAGTGCTTCCTCTGAATAACTGACTTTATTCTGGCCAGTTACCACAATTGAAAAAAAGCTTGACTTAACAACAGCCCTAATGTGTCTGTCAATCTTAAGGTCAGAGTCAAAGTTTGTGATTATTGGTTTGGAGAGTTGAGCCTAGATGGCTCTTAAAGTTAAGAGCCATCCAGGCCTTTATGTCATCAAGACACTCGACCAGACAGTGTATTTTTTTTTTTATTAAGGGGCACATAGATCTGGGTATCATCCGCATAACAGTGGAAAGTACCATGCTTCCTATTTAAACAAAACAGCCCTGTGGGACCCCCAAAAAAGAGAAGAGGAGGACACATAGTCACAATAGCTGACACAAAAACGTCGACCTTCCAAGGACAACCTGAGTCATTTTAGTGCTATGCCCTTTATGCCCACCCACCACTCCATACGAGAGATCAGAATGTTATTGTCTGTATCAAATGTAGAAGTTAAATCATGGAGTCAGCAGGTAACAAAATATCATTGAAAACCTTTAAAATAACTGTTTCGGTGCTATGCAGGGGTTTAAAACCGGATTGGAAAACAAGAATATTGTGCTCTACCAGAAAGGCCATTAACATTAACATTTTCTTTTCAAGGTGTGTTCTTGCTTGGAGATAGGTCTGAAATTAGTGAGATCTGCAGGATCCAGACCAGGTTTTTTAAGTAGAGGTTGCACTACTGCATGTCAAATCTTCAGGGACCACACCTGAGGACAGACTACTTTTAAGAACTGCAAGAACTGATGGTCCTATAGTGAGGAAAACTTAAAAGTTGAGGAGAGATATTGTCATTTGGAGAACTTGAGGGCTTCACACTACCAATAATATTCTGTAAAACAGACAAAGTCACAGTCTCACACTTGTCAAAGCCAGCTGGGCAGAGACTAAGGGGTCATAGGCAGAAGGTTGGATTTGAACCCTAATGGATGTGACCTTATTTGTAAAAAACATAAGGACATTTTCACTAAGTATGAGAATCATCAACACAGATTAAGGACCAAGTCTTCAGTGCCCTGCTAAAGTCCTTAGCATTGTTCTATTCTACAAATACATAATAATATTAATACATTTTATTTGGGATGCCTTTCTAAACACTCAAGGACATGTTATTATTCATGACCATAGCCAGTGCAACATTACAGAATAAAGGCATTTCTATTAAGAAGACAGCATAAAAAATCTGTTTTATCATTTACTTTTTGTATGTGAAAAAACAAAGAAGCCTTTACTTTTTTTTGCTGTTGTGGAAAACAGTAGCCAGCGAACAAATTGCTGGTTTCATCATATTATATTCAAACCTGAAAGAAACAATTGACAAAACATACATGGCCACGCCCCCTAGCTATGGCTTTTCTGTGACAAACATTCTAAAGCCATTTAAGAAGCAACATTTCTGTTCTATGCTCAGTTTTGCATGTGAGTTTGAGTGTTCAATTGAGAAGTTTTTACTGAAGCCTGTGTCAGGCATGTATTACTGTTGAAAACGAATTTCTTCGAGATACACATAATGACTAGCACAAAGAGTGAGATGGCTTTGTCCATTTTCAACGAGTTACGCCTGAAAGGAATGCTGTTTGACTGTGTCATATGTGTCAATAGCATTGACTGCAACAACAGCAAGAGACGCAGACTGACAGATACCCACTTTCCCGCACATAAAATTATCCTGTGTGGTTGTAGTACTTACTTTAGGTAAACACTTAACACTTGTATCGATAGTATATGTTTTAAAAAGATTTGATGTTCACAGTCCAATACTGACCCCTAGTGCGTCTAAGTATAATCTCACTAGTATATTAGAATTAAGAATATACTGGATTTTGTTTGTAATAGTAGCCTAGTAAAACGTTCCAGTGCTATTACGGAAAATCTTCAATCGTGAAATGAAATTACACAACCAAAACTAGCTATTTGAATAAAACTGACTTGACTTGACTATTAGCAGAATCACAGGCATATCATTTGGCAGAACTGCTAAACTTGACTTTGCTATTCCACAGGACTCTGTTCACAGGTAGCTGGGCCAGCCCCAAAAAGAACATCTATAACGTCCCAGATGTTCCAGCAGACATAATGCGCCTGATCGTCGACTACGCCTACACGTACACAGTCCCAGTGACGGCCTGTAACGTCAAGCAGCTCCTGGCAGCTGCTGACCAGTATGCTGTCATGGGCCTCGTAGAGGCCTGCACGGACGTCCTGTTACGCCGCCTGCACCCAGAGACCTGCATTGGAACCTGTAGACTGGCAGATCTCCACTCCTGTTTCGACCTCCAGCAGAAAGCGGAGGCCTTCGTTGTCGCCAACTTTGAGGAGATCGCGCTCGTCTCCCATGAGTTCCTCGACCTCTCCCCTGAAGAGCTGGGCGACATCTTGGATGCCGACGACCTAAATGTTAAGGGGGAGCATGTTGTGTTTGAAGCCATCCTGCGCTGGATCAAACACTCGTATTCGGACCGTACGATCCACTTTTCCACTCTCCTGCCCAAGGTAATAAACGGTTGTGCTTTTCATTGTTTCTTTCATGATTTTGTAAATAAAGATTGTGGATAATGGAGAAAGAAATTTTGAGTTAAAATAGATCTATGACTTTCTGCCGCTAGATGTTACACTAAACGCAGCAGCACTGCAGACCAAATCAAACGCTCCTGTGCCACAGGCACGCGCACACACACTTTTTTTTGTATTTAAATATTGTATATATTACCTTTAAAAGTATGCTACATACTAAGTAATCTATACAATATTTAAACAGCCTACTAAAAAGGCTTTACATGTAAAGCTTTCTATATAAAGCTATTCTCAGCTATACACATGAAAGTAGTTTTAGGTTTAACGTATGTGTGCCTGGATCTAAGTCTTGAACAATTTAGCTTTGTTTCAAACTGCTCCTATAAATGTCTCTATAGGTGCGCTTGGCGCTGCTGAACGTGCATTATTTCATCTCCAACGTGTGGAGCAATGAGATGATCAAAAGAGATGCTTGCTTACAGTCCTTGATACCCGACACCACAGGACAAATGTACAAACAAATTAGCAGTGGGAATTCCATCCAGTCCTTCAACGGCCCGCTGAGTCGGCCGCGTCTGCCACCCACCATTCTCCTGTCCGTCGGGGGCCGGGACAACCAGACGTCCAATGAAATTGAAGCATATGACGCCAGAGCGGACCGCTGGTTCAAGGTGCCCATTGCTGCACAGCATACACGAGCGCATCACGGCTCAGCCTGTGTAGACGACCGTGTCTACAGCATCGGGGGCTTGGACCACAACCGAGCTCTGAAATCGACGCTGAGGTTTGACCCGCGCACCCTCGCCTGGTGCGAGGTCGCCCCTATGAAAGTCCATCGCTCCTACGTCTGCGTAGCGGCGCTGGACGGCTACATCTACGCCATGGGAGGCTGGGGCAACAGAGAATGGCACCGCTCGTTGGAGCGCTACGATCCCAAAACAGACACGTGGGCGATCGTCGGAGAAATGAATTCCATCCGGTGTAGCTCCAGAGCCACGACACTGAACGGCAAGGCGAGTAGAGTTGTAGTGTAACTGCACCCCATCAGCCCATCAGCCCATCAAGCACAACAGAAAAATGCAAATAGTAGTGGAGCATCCAAGTCATAAAGCAATTTTTAACTGATATGATTTGTAGGGCCATTTTCAGAGAACAAATTTAACACCCGCATTTGTGCCTCATCACAGTACAATCGTATTATTTAGTTTACAGCTCTAAAAACACAACTTACGGTGAAGTACATCTTTAAAAGTGACCTAGAAATTAGTTAGCCTACACTTATTAGCTGACATATCGCCACGTAAATGGACAACTCCCTAAAGAATATGTCAGTTATTAGAGAGAGTGATACCTTTAAATGTTATTCTTAGATCTACGTTTGTGGAGGCTGGGACCACAATGGCCCCCTCAACACAGCAGAGTGCTACGACCCGACCACCAACAACTGGACGACGATCGCCCCCATGAGCAGCAGGCGTTCAGCAGCCGGTGTCGCTGCGTACCGTGGGATGATCTATGCGGTGAGGTTCACTACCGACAAGAGCTAACGATGATATAGCAATACCTAGCCTATAACTGGTTCTTATGAATGAGTGTGTGAGTGAGTGAATCTGTGGCAATCACGTAGGCTACAGCGCTTTGAGTGTCCGGAAGGTTAGAAACATGTTATTTACCATTTATGTTTCTATGTTGCTGTTTCTTTCCTAGGCGGGTGGTTATGATGGTGAGATTAATATCTCAAGCGTGGAGGCCTACAACCCTGAGACTGACATCTGGCACTCAGTGGCAAACCTGGGTCGGAGCCGTACGGATTGTGTCGCCGGAGTCCTGGAAGGCAAAATAATTGTGGCTGGAGGTTTTGATGAACTAGGTCTCGTCTCATCGGCCGAGTGCTATGACATCAAGACTGGCATGTGGCATAATGTGGAGAGTATGCGTACGCTTCGAAGAAGTGCCAGCTACTGTGTTGTGCCTTGTGACTTTCTTTATGAAGTCCTGGACAACCCAGGGGAAAATCAGACTTCCATGTGAGACTGTACTTCCTGGCCATGTAGAAGTATCAAGACTTTATTTGGACTTGGATACCTGTGTGTGATGTCAACAGTTGACGTCGTCCCTGCAGCAGATTGGAAGAAAGATCAAGAGATAAGGGATTGGGTGGCACCAAGAAACCTTCTTGGGTGAAGTCTGAGCATGTCAAGCTAGAGAGGCATTGAAGGCTGACTTTGAACTGGAAAAGTCTTGCTTGGATTTAAGCGTTCCAGTGACGCCTATTGTGCTTTGAATCTCCATCTTATAGGGTACGGGTTTTTACGGGTGGCGTGACTCATACAGACTGATAACACTAGACCCAAGACACCAAAGAAATTGGAATGACATTTCAACACAAGCATATGTGCACAGGTGGTTAATAAATTACACATTTATGAAAATACACATTTACGCACATTTTATATGAATACGGTCATATGGGATATGACTCCGTACAATAATCGTCCTCAAAATCCGATAATTTTAAGATACTTCCATCTGGCAAGTGGTAAAGAAAAAGAGGCAGCAAGCCAGCTACATAAACAGTCAGCCAGCTAGATAAACATCCGTCCGACTAGATAAACAGTCAGCCAGCTAAATAAACATGCGTCCGGCTAGATAAACAGTCAGCTAGCTAGATAAACATCCGTCCGGCTAGATAAACAGTCAGCCAGCTAGATAAACATCCGTCCGGCTAGATAAACAGTCAGCTAGCTAGATAAACATCCGTCCGGCTAGATAAACAGTCAGCCAGCTAGATAAACATCCGTCCGGCTAGATAAACAGTCAGCCAGCTAGATAAACATCCGCCCGGCTAGATAAACAGTCAGCCAGCTAGATAAACAGCCGTCCGGCTAGATAAACATTCAGCCAGCTAGATAAACAGTCAGCCAGCTAGATAAACATCCGTCGGGTTAGATAAACAGTCAGCCAGCTAGATAAACAGCCATCCAGCTAGATAAACATTCAGCCAGCTAGATAAACATCTGTCCGGCTAGATAAACAGTCAGCCAGCTAGATAAACATCTGCACAGCTATGTAAACAACCAGCCAAGAGAGCAGAGCGAGGAAAGCAATTAAAAGTGGGAGTGATATAATAATTTGTAATAATTTGTGCATAATTTCACAATGGAAATTACAGTAATAGTTTCTCTCTCCCCTCCTCCATCATCCCCCGTTCTCTCTCTCTCTCCCTCCCTCCCCCTCTCCCTCTCTCCCTCTCCCTCTCCCTCTCTCTCTCTCTCTCTATCTATCTCTGTCCTGCTTCTTGGTCCCAATACAAACACTGATAATCACACAGGTGTGCATTATTCAAACAGAGACTCAGAAGCATTACATTTATAAATGTTAACATACAACTAGGGGGTTCAAATGTTTTTAACGTTGTAGAATACATAAATGCCCAAATGCGTTACTACTGTATGGTTAATATCAGATGGCAGGATAGCAGGTTACTGTGGTCAAATAACACTGTATAGACACAATAGGTCATACTAAACACACTCATTTTATTGTATTACATCATTACAGTTTACACACATGCCCAGTCACTTGATCACACATAACATGTTTACAAAAACATTTTCACTGAGATGAAAAATGAATATAATATACATTTTTGTTTTTTTTAAGTGACATGCAGTATATTTTATTTAAATGCAATATATTTATTAATGTTTTCTAAATTATCTAAAAAAACTGAAAGAACATTGTAACCAATTTGATTTCTTTGAACTAGTTGTTATGAATGCTATCCAGTAAGGCAAAGCGCTATAGAAATGTAAGTAATTTGCAATTTGTAATTGGTTTTATTGCATGGTAGGTATTTCCTCAGTTGCCCATCATTCTGCACATGTGCCAGCTGATTCACTTTCAAAATGGCGCAGCCCATAAACTCTCAATTCACATGCCTCGCTGTTCCAATGAGCAACGGCATTGGGAATACGAGCCTCCCTTAACATATAATGCATTTATCGATTTACAAGACTATGGTCCCTACAGAGACACAGAGGATCGAGGCCACCACCCCACATAGAACCCAGGTACCAGTGGTTGAGTAAATGCACAGTCGAAGGTGTAGATGTGTCTCACTGTGTCAGAGGAGACTGTGTAGAAGGACAGAGAGCCAGCAAGCTGGTCCACATACACTCCTATTCTGTTACACACAGAGGACATCGGTATGTGTGTGGAGACATCATTGTGTCTGGCAGTGTAACCTTTATCGTCGCATTCTAGAACCCATGACATGTTATTACGTCCAAGACTACTGTCACCACCATCACCTCTACGGATTCCTTTATATGTCACTCCTATATAAACCCTTCCACTCCAGCCTACCTCCCAGTAACATCTCGCAGTAAGACCCTCTCTACACAGCACCTGTTGCCAGGAGGTAAATCTGTCTGGGTGCTCTGGATAGGACTGTTCCTCTCCCACCTGTGTCACCGTCCTGTTGTCCTCAGACAGAGAGAGCTTGCGGTGTACTGTGTTCAGGTCGAGTGTGAGTTTACAGGTATCTGGTGGAGAACAAGCATAATAAAACTGGTGGCAGCAGTCATAACAATAGTTATAATAATAATACTAATACTTACATTTGCTCAGGCCTGGTTTTAAAGTCCACTGTCCAGTATGGATAACACTGAGGGCAGAATAAAGCGAGAACATTGCAAAAATATGATATAATGCAGCTTTAAAGCTATTGAGCCTTCTAGAAGCCACGGGCCCTGGCTGGCAGTAGGCCTCCATACCTGAGACTGTCCAGACTCCAGTGTGGATCAATCAGTAAAGCAGAGAGCAGGGTCATCCCTGAGTCTCCTGGGTGGTTGTAGCTCAGGTCCAGCTCTCTCAGGTGGGAGGGGTTGAAGCTCAGAGCTGAGGCCAGAGAAGAACAGCCTGCCTCTGTGACCAGACAGCCCGACAACCTGGATACACACACAAGCATGTGTGTGCGTGTGCACACACACACACACACACACACACACACACAGCATCCGGTTAAAAAATATTCCTGTTAAATGTATGAATGCTGGTAAACATAGGAGGTAAAGAGGTTTAGAAATCCAGACCTGATCTTCTCCAGTCTACAGTGTGGACTCTTCAGTCCTGCACAGAGCAGCTTCACTCCTGAATCCTGCAGGTCATTGTTACTCAGGTCTAGTTCTTTCAGATGGGAGGGGTTGGAGCTCAGAGCTGAGGCCAGAAAAGCACAGCCTGCCTCAGTGACCAAACAGCCTGACAACCTGGACGGACGGACACACACACACACACACACACACACACACACACACACACACAACTCCAAGTTTAAAATAATATTCCTGTTAGATTTCTGAATTCTTGTCGTTAAAGAGGTCATCCAGACCTGATCTTCTCCAGTCTACAGTGTGGACTCTCCAGTCCTGCACAGAGCAGTTTCACTCCTGAATCCTGTAGGTCATTGTTACTCAGGTCTAGCTCTCTCAGACTCGAGGATTTGGAGCTGAGAAGTTTGGCTAACACCTCACAGCTTCTGTCTGTAAGATTACAGCCATCCAACCTTTAACATAAATGAATAGATATTAAAACATTACTCTTACATGTTAATGCTATTCACAATATAAATGTAAGTTTTGGTTTATTAAAACAAATACAGAATAACAAAAATATACTTTTGGTAATGCAGGATTTGTGCATTATTTATTGCATTAATATCTCATGAATTAGCATGAATTATAATGAGTTCCACGTTTTTCATTCATCACCTCATACATAAACAACACATTTATTAGAGCATTAATCTCTATAAACAGAAGTCTGCATATTAATATACAGAATTTGTAGGCTGCAACATACTGTAAGACACTGGTACCAGATGCGTGGTACGTTTGCAGTCTGAGTCTTTATATCTAAAGAAATCCCAAAGGGCTAGAGTACTAGAGAGTACCATATATAGTATATAGATAAGAAACAATTGGACAAATCAGAGAGTTAGAATCATCGACCAATGCTCTGTTAAAAAAGTAGGTTTTAAGTCTTTGTCTAAAAGCATCCACAGTGGGTTCTTCAGGTGGTCAGGCAGAGCATTCAGACTCGGAGTGGCTGAGCAGAAAGCCCCATCTCCCACAGCACTTTACAGTAAGTCTGAACCAAATGCAATCTCGGGAAAAAATGGATATGGTCTGATGATACAAATGAATGGGTCCGTTAGCAGGCTTCCAACGACCCATTCATTTGAATCAGGTGTGTTGGAGCAGGGAGACATCTAAAACATGCAGGATAGCGGCCCTCCAGGACCAGGATTGCCCATCCCTGAACTAAGGTGATTACATCACCATCAATTATGATTGATTAAGCATGATCATGATGTGAGCCTATTCGCAAACATTTGGTCTTTTCATTGTGGGTAAAACTGGTAATAGTGTAGGTGTATCATGAATTCATGATATTTCATGTACCCTTACTCTAAAACAGGGTTCCCAGGATTGGGGACCACTGCTCTAAAATGTTACCAATTTTGTTTTTAGCTTTTAGAGTTTATGGATTCCTTAACGATCCATTTAATATGTATGATGTGATGATAGCACTTACAAAGCTTGGTTGGAGGTTTTGACCACCGGTAGCAGCCTCAGAAGACCCTCCTCTGAAGGACGATATTTTTTCAAGTCAAAAACATCCACATCCTTTTCTGATGACAGTAGGATGAAGACCAGAGCAGACCACTGACCAAGAGAGAGATATTTCTGGCTGAGATCTCCTAATGTCAGGTATCGTTGGATCTGCTCAACTAAGGAATGATCCTTCAGCTCACTCAGACAATAGACCAGATTGATGCTTCTCTCGGGTGAGATGATCTCATCATTGAGCTTCTCCTTGATGTATTTGATTGTTTTCTCATTGGTCTCTGAGATACTTCCTGGTTTTGTCTGCAGGCCTCGCAGGAGTTTCTGATTGGTCTCTAGTGAGAGGCCCAGGAGGAAGCGAAGGAACAAATCCAGGTGTCCATTCTCACTCTTTAAGACCTTGTCCACAGCACTCTGGAGGAAGACATGTAGTGGAGATTCTACTGATGATTCTGTCACTGTCTTTACTTGAGGGTTAGAGGTGCGTTGTGTTCCTAAAAGTTGATTGACACCATTGTTGACTAATGAAAGAAATACATGAAGAGCAGCCAGAAACTCCTGAATGCTCAGATGGATGAAACAGAACACCTTGTCCTGGTACAGTCCACGCTCCTCTCTAAAGATCTGTGTGAAGACTCCGGAGTACACTGAGGCTGCTGTGAGGTCAATGCCACACTGTGCCAAGTCTGATTCATAGAAGACCAGGTTGCCTTTCTCCAGCTGTTCAAAAGCCAGTTTTCCAAGAGATAATATTATATCGCTGTTCTCTGTATTCCAATGTGGATCTGTTGCAGTTCTCCCATGATACTTAACATTCCCCTGTTTGGACTGAACCACTAGGAAGTGAATGTACATCTCAGTCAGGGTGTTGGTCATCTCTCCTGTCTGGTCTGTTGTCAACACATGGTCCAGAACTGTAGCAGTAATCCAACAGAAGACTGGGATGTGACACATGATGTGGAGACTTCTTGACGCCTTGATGTGGGCGATGATTCTGATGGCTTGGGTATCATCTCTAAACCTTTTCTTGAAGTACTCCTCCTTCTGGGGGTCAGTGAACCCTCTGACCTCTGTCACCCTGTCAACATACTTAGGAGGGACCTGATTGGCTGCTGCACATCGTGTGGTTATCCAGAGATTGGCAGAAGGAAGCAGGTTGCCCTCAATGAGGTTTGTCAGCAGGACGTCCACTGAGGTGGACTGTGAAACATCACTTAAAACCTTGTTGTTCTGGAAGTCCAGAGGAAGTCGCCACTCATCCAGATCGTCCAAGATAAACAGAACTGTGAAATGATCATAGCTGCAGATTCCTGCTTCTTTGGTTTCAGTAAAGAAGTGATAAAGTAGTTCCTTTAAGCTGAACTTTTTCTCTTTCAGCAGATTCAGCTCTCTGAAGGTGAATGGAAATATGAAGTGTATATCTTGGTTAATTTTGTCTTCAGCCCAATCTAGAGTGAACTTCTGTGTTAAGATAGTTTTACCAATGCCAGCCACCCCTTTTGTCATCAGTGTTCTGATGGGTGTATCATGTACAAATAAGGGTTTCAAGATGTCATTCAACTTGATGGATTTTTCTTCTCCGAGTGGTTTCCTGGAAGCTGTTTCAATCTGTCTGACCTCATGTTCAGTGTTGATGTCTCCACTCTCTCCCTCTGTGATGTAGAGCTCTGTGTAGATCTGGTTCAGAACTGTTGGCTGTCCTGGGTGAGCAACACCTTCAAATAAACACTGAAACCTTTCCTTTAGTCCAGCCTTGAGCTTTTGCCGACACATGGCAGCTAGACTTACTGTAAGTAAAGTATAAACAACAGAAAAATATAAGTGGGTTTTACCCATTTACAACATAGCAAATATGTCCTGCATGTAACTAATTAATAAATAAATAAAAAAGATATGTATTGATTGATTGATTGATAAATTGATTTTTCCAGTGTACATGTAGGCGTTGAATTTGACAAGACACACAATACATACATACATACTGAGCATACATACATACAGCCATGGAAAGAATTAAGAGACCACCGAAGTAGTTTCTCAGATTTTTACTACTTATACATTTTTTTTTAACTTATGTAATATGTAGTTTCGATTTGTATTTATAAAATGTTATATTTATAATATTTTTTTTTAACCTTTATACAGTATACAGTATATACTATTCAATTTTAAAGAATGTGCAGTGTCTCTAAATTATTTCCACAGCTGTATAGTACATACAAAATTGTTCAGATCCAGGTCTATAGTAGAGAAGTACAGTAATGACCATATTAGCCTCATGTTAAATCATGACAACAGCTTGTCAGCATGTTTTGCTAAAATATATTCTTACCATTCTCTAGAGAGTCAGCCAGTTTCTCCTGCTTCATTCTTCTCAGGAAGTACAGTGCGACCTTCAGAAGAGCCTCTCTGGGTCTCTGCTTCTCTCCCTCACCACACAACACTGAATTCTCCATCTGCCTCTCTAAGCATTCTGGGTAATCTGGACTCAGAAACCTCTCATACATCTTCAGCTCATTTTCCACAAAAGTGAAGATGTTCCCCTTAAGCAGCTGGAATATAGAAACATCTCAGAATTTTGACACTAATCTGAAGCAATGCAATATAAAATCCGTCTATTATATGTTTAAGGTTGAAGATACACAGCTTTTAACCTTGCAGCATGGAGGCTATTATAGAAAAAAGCGCTGTTGTACATTTACACACCTCAAGTATGGCGGACAGGTGTGTCTGTTGCTCCTGAGCAGATTGACCTTTGGTAACTTCTGACCTCTTCTGGGGCAGCTCTCTGACCAGAAAAACACACACGCACACGCACACACACACACACACACACACACACACACACACACAAAGATACACACACACAAATGTTTTGAGAGAAGAAACTACATTAACAATGTACCAGACCAAGTCTATCTCCTGACCTGTTACATCTGATGATCAGTAGATAACAACCAAGTCTGGATAAATTCTAACCTTTGCTCAGTATAATGGGGTCCTTCCTCCTTGAAGTTCATAGGTTCCTCCATAGACCAGTCACTCTTTATGGAGACACAGCTGGGTCCAGGAGAGACTGATCTCACCTTCTGGACCCTGGTAGACAGAGGGAAGAACCCACACATGAAGAAAGGTGTAAATCCACAAATGATCAGGCAAAAATGATACAGCGCTACTGACTAATGCCCTAACTAATGAGACAAACTTAAAAATGTGTATAGTGCTTAGTGTTGTGACACATACTGTAGTAACTTTGAAATGGTGTGTGCCAAATACATGGCCACATCAGGTGTTTTATACTGTAGGTTCAAAGTTCTGACTCATAGCACTGTTGCTGTAGCAACCATTAGAAAAGTGTGTCGTATTATTGGCTCAACAAACCAGTATTTGAAAATAAGACATGGATTGTGATGAAATGACAGAACAGGCAGCCTAATGGAAAGAAACAGGCTTATAAGCTTTATAACTGAGCTTTATAACTTTGTCATAGTGAGATCTCACTCCATCTTTAAATGGTCTCAGCTGATCTGAGACATATGCTGATGTAATGGTTTTCAAGTCCAAGTCAGACCAGCAACCAATGTGGGTGGGAAAACCTTTCAGGTTGATTGGAATCATCATAACTGCGTGAGCATGAACACTTTACTCTGAGGTAATGGTAATGCTCGCACTCTTTCTGCTTTCTGGTTTCAACCAATCAGCATTTTATTGTTGTTGCTAAACTAAAGAGGAATGACTCTCAATTGTACTACTAATGTGCTTACAAACAAGAGATAACTCAGATCCCCACATGTAATTCCCTCATGACAGATCATAATGTATACAACATTATTTATACATTAATTATAGTATAGGTAAAAATGTCAATATAATGGCTAGTTAGATATCCTCATCTTACCTCTTAGCCTTGGTCTGGCTGTCACGCTGCCCAGACAGAGAGTTTTCAGGGGAAGTGTCTCGCTCCTCTTTCTCACCACACACATTCATTGTAGACTGGAGACCTTTGGAGAAACACACCGACATCAACATGCTGTGCAAATAAACTGATGCATTACAACGTTACAATATTTATTTATGTCCATAACACGAGGTAATGACCAAACACAACCATATTAACTGGTTCAGCAGACAATATTATCCCATTGTACCCTGGAGGTGTCTGTATGATAGATGTTTATAGTTGTGTTTATAGTAGTGTTATCTAATCAGTCAACCTTTCTAGACTAGATTTCAGGGACAAAGAGTGTATAGGCTATAAACACGCACACACACAATGTTGTTTTTCTTTTGGTACTACATTGTACATATACACATTTTTACACATTTTATTATAATATGTATTCCAAAGTCTGTAATTTAATTTAATTTACCACTATACTAATAGTATGCACTTTATATGATAGTAAACTATAATGAAGAAAATAAAATGTAAATAAACTTGAATTTTAATATTTTATGTTATTGTATACTTCCATATCAATAGGAAATGCACTGAACATATAGATAATCTTAGACTTACTTACATTTTGTTATAGTACAACTCTCAAAGTCTGTAATTCTATTTAATTTCCAATAATATTACCACAATACGCATATTGTGCATATTGTGCACTTTAATGAAGAAAATAACATCTAAATATACTTGAAAATTAACATTTTAGGTTATTGTATACTTCCATACATATCAGTATGGCACTGACCATATAGCTAATATTTATGTTAATCAGACATGAGACATAAAATAACAGACTGTTAAATAATAATAATAATAATAATAATAATAATAATACATATATATTGTTATATGTAGTTATATGTATTAACAATACAAAACAGGTTGCATGTTGACTATTCAATCTCCATAATGTTCCATCGAATCTTACCTGGTGATCTATGTAGATAAGATATTGACAGAGAAGACCCAACTCGTTTTCTTGTTCAGTTCTGACTTTCTGAATTAATATGGCCTAGGTCTGCCTTCACTTTCTCATACCATCACGTCTAAATCAGCTGGCAGACTAGGCTACTGTGCCAGTTAAATGCCACATCAGCTGGTACCATAGTGTTTTAAATTGTAGGAGCAAAGTTCTCCTGACTGCTGTAGCAGGCCTATGAAAATCATAGTTTGTTATTGGATCAATAAAACATTCACTGTTGAACTTTGAACCTTTGAAGCATTGTTCAAATTGGACATTACAGGTATTATAATGCATTAATTAATACAAGTGTTTGAGAGGAGGTAGGGGTATACTTTACTTTTTATGCCCTAATGCAGGGGTCTGCAACCTGAGGCTCCAGAGCCGCATGTGGCTCTTGAGCCCCTCTACAGTGGCTCCTTGTGGCTTTGACAAACATCATATAGATCTTAATCTAGGTGTTGTCCTGCCCTGATATGTCAAAATATATTTTGTATTGCCAGCCAGTGTCTTCTAATTTCACCAGTATCCAAATGGATCTAGTCCATTTAACATTGTGAGTGTAGTTGGGCGTATTTAGTATATATTTTTTTCAACTCACCAGAAATTGTAATTTAAGTGCTTTATTTTTATTTTATTTTTCTTTGCGGGAAAGCATGCCCCCGCACCCTGCTAGCATTTCACTGTCCCCCTGGTTCAAAATCACTAAAATGGGAATGAACTCTCATTTAGGTCTACTATTAATGTGTATAGGCTAAGTTAGTATAATATGTAGCTGTGGCTCCAGACAGACAAATATAAAATGTTATGGGTGTCAAATGGCTCTTCTGATAGTAAAGGTTGCAGACCCCTGCCCTAATGCAGCTTTCTAACCTGCTAAAAGCCATTAGACTTTGTTCATAGACTAGGGGAAAATATGTTTTAGATAAGAAATATTCTTAACAATAAGGATAGGTTGTAACCTTATAGGCAAATAATGCACTTATTTAAATATTTCGACTTCATAGTACATCGTCGATTGTGTATTTATTTGATTTAGCCTATGTACAAGTTTTATATCATACTACACTACATTTCCCATAATGCCCTGCGAAGTTGTATTCCGGATGTTGCTACGTGTTCAATTTTGTGACAGGAAGCCTTTTCAGACGTAAACACGAAGAGCTGGTGCTATTCTTCTCTAAGGAGTTTAAATAAACTGGTAATGTTATTTCAAATACACTAAATGTGACCTAACGCACCTAATAAGCCATCGCTTTATTTGTTTATGGTTGCTTGCTTGCTTGCTGACTACTGTAGGTACAACTAACAACAAGGCCTTGTTTTAGATTAGCTTACGTTAGCTACCGAACTGTAGTACAGTAAACATGCCCACTGTTAGCTAATAAGTAACTCCAATTAACGGAATATATCTTGACTACAACCTGTGTTGACCCATTGATACTGAAATGACCCGTTCATTTGAATATCCTATGCTACTGTTAACGGTATGGTTTAGTAAACAGGCAGGTTTAGTAAATGGGCAGGTCTACCGGTGTACCGGTTGTCATTGTCAAGCAAGAGATGAAGGGATATTGTATACAATACAGTACAATAGCCTACCATTACGTCTCCTGTTTTGCATAGTATTTACTATTTACACATTACCATACACACAGCCTATAAGCTTTTTGTTATAACTTGCATGTAGGCCTTCAACATGTATTTATATGTAGTGTATTCATTAATTTAAAAAACTTCAGTCGAAGCATTTACTGTAGTACAGTAGACGTTTTGCCACTGTGTTTTCATCGGGGTTTGGTACAACGTATTGTATCCTGGTGTATCTCAATTACAATTGATAAATTACACGCTGATCATGTGTGTGGTGGGTCAATTAAACACACCCTAATACAGACCCAATTAATTGGAGACCATTAGTACGTCAACAGGACTGTGCGCTCCAATACTGTATTCTGACCCGCGCAACATGATAATTCCTTCTGCAGTGTTCAGCGCCATGCTGCCGACCACGTCGCCGCTAGGCAACGGTGCCTTCCACCCGAGGGACGCAGCTCGCCACACGGCGGGCGCCAAGCGGTACAAGTACCTGCGACGGCTGCTCCACTTCCGGCAGATGGACTTTGAGTTCGCCGTGTGGCAGATGCTCTACCTGTTCACGTCGCCGCAGAGGGTCTACCGCAACTTCCAATACAGGAAGCAGACCAAGGACCAATGGGCTCGGGACGACCCGGCCTTCCTTGTCCTGCTCAGCATCTGGCTCTGTGGCAAGTCGCCCTTTTTTTTTTACGTGATTCCTACTCAGAAGAAAATAGCCCCTTATCTGTTTGCTTGGGAACATGTCTTTGGCATTTAACACATGGATGGTAGCAGTAAACATTTCTATTTCCCTCTGCTCTCTCTCCACAGTATCTACAATAGGCTTTGGTCTGGTCCTGGAGATGGGCTTTGTGGAGACGCTGAAGCTATTGCTGTGGGTGGTGTTCATAGACTGCGTTGGTGTCGGCCTGCTCATATCCACGATTATGTGGTAAGTACGTAACATTTGACCTAATCAAATGTTGTCTTCTCATGGCGTGGATTAAGCAAAGGAATCAAAGGAGCATGTCTGGTGATTGTTAGAAAGTGTGGTGTGGTTATTATTACTATGTAAATCTTATGTGTGTCATAAAGCAGTGGTTCCCAACCTGGGGTCCAAGCCCCCTTAAAGGGGGCGCTAGAGTTCACAGCGTGGGGGGTGCTTGATCTCATTTACTTTGAGGTCAAACATGCATTGAAATGTTTGACTATAATTTAATTATAAAATGTATACATTTTAAAATGTATACATTTATACATTGCATATGAAAAATCAAATGCAATGCCAATCTAACAATAATAGCCTATTAATGACAGAATAATGTAAGCAGTAGACTAAATCTTCTTCAAATAAATGTGCATGTAATTTGCCCACATGAGCGGGGAGGTAATCTTTTTCATTTTTACAAGTAAGGGGGGGGGCTCGAAGGGATAAAGGTTTGGAACCACTGTCCTTAAGTGTCCACATCTAGTGTGCTAATCTAGACGTGTACTTCAGGGCAGTCACCAACAAGTATCTGCTGAAACACCCTGGCAAGGACTTTGATGTGGAGTGGGGCTACGCCTTCGACGTCCACCTCAATGCCTTCTACCCACTACTGGTGATCCTGCACTTCCTGCAGCTGTTCTTCATCAACCGTGAGTGGCAACCTCTCCACCTCACTTTAAGACACGCAGGATTGAGTGGTTTTGAACTCGTTACTAAATGAAAGTAGGTCAACTGGGAGTCTTGGAACAAATACATTTCATGTTTGCACACGTTGCACACTATTTCTTTTAAGTTACTTTTTAATTCTTTATTAAATATTTTATAGGTTTAAATATGTTATTTACGTTATCTTCACTGTGTATTTTCAGATATTGTGGTAATAAACTCCAACTGGTTCGTGGGATACTTTGTAGGGAACACTTTATGGCTGATAGCTATCGGCTATTATCTTTACATCACCTTCCTGGGCTACAATGGTAAGAGCTCTCCACGCTGAAGATGTGATTGCTAGAGAAATGTGTCTGACCCAAACACTTCCGCTCTGATGTTTGCAAAAAAGAATACATAAAGATATATGGTGACGTTTTATTGTCATTAAAGTTGATTCATTCCTGACTTAATTTCCTGTCTTTGGATCCATGCAGCGCTGCCCTTCCTGAAGAACACGGTGGTCCTCCTCTACCCTTTCGCGCTCCTGGCGCTGGTCTACGTCCTGTCCATCTCTTTCGGGTGGAACCTGACTCAAGGACTCTGCTGGTTCTACAAACAAAGAGTGCAGTAGGGGGTGCTGTCGCAGCTCGAACATTGGCTCGCTGCCAACTGTCCCCGAAACGCCACTCTCAACAGACTCCCTCCTAAACACGCTCCCAGTTGGCTTTCAGTCAACCTCTGAAATGATAAGCGGTTGGTTTTCAGTAAACTGGGAACACTGGGTAACAGCTGGGTTCTCAGTGGACTCTCAGTGCGTGCAAGGGCCCTCCGCTTGCGGCCTACCGTCGATTCCAGGATGGCTCCCCTAGTGGCCTGGTGCAGGACAACACATGACGGACTTTACTAAACACGTGTGGACTAGTGGAAACAAAGGAGATGTACACAGCTTTTATTGTTATTCTTTTGTATGATTTTGTACATATTATCCTGGATGGTTGACGGGTTGTTTCCAAAGGAAAACATTTGGAATTATATCTTTTGGTTTTCTTGGCTAAATAAATACTTTAAATCCATCTTATTGAATAGAAGAACTGACTAAATGAAAAGAATCAACATTTTTTGTTTCCTGAACGTGAACATTCCAAAGCACGCCACTTTCAATAAAAAGGTGTTAACTTGGGTGAAAGAATCACACTCTTGGTATCGCATTGTAGCACACACACACATTTTGCTTTGTCAGAACTAAACGGCAATGTGCAAATAGCCAGGAGACTTTTAATAGCCATTGAAACCTGAAAGCATTAGCAGTCATATATATATATATATATATATATATATATATATATCTGAAGAGTTCAGATGCAAAAATGAAAATGAACTATTTAAATTATTTCATAGGTTTCTATATTTGGGTTCACTCATTTCACCTTTATTGCAATTAAAAGGTTGTCACGGAAACAAAAGTAATCTTTTCCAAAAATGTCACTAATTATTTCTATATTGCAAATGAACCAATGTAGATGTAGGTTTTTGCATCTGAACTCTATATATATAAAGTTGAGGTAATGTCTTTGTGTGACCATGTTTTGGTGTCGTTCACCAAATTCACTTGCTTGGTTTGAGTCCACATGGGGTCTATCCCCCAGTTCATTCACAGTTTTACTGACGGATGGATGGCTCTGGCTCAGTTCTCCTTCAGAGCGAGTCGTGACCGACCGGGGACTCCTCGGGCTGGGCTTTGGCCAGGTTGGCCCTGACTCTGGCCTGGTCCACGGCATCCAGCAGGTTCTTGGAGTCGATGGCCAGGGTGTGTGCGGCCGCCAGCATCTGCTTCAGGCACTCCTCCTTCAGGGACGTCACAGAGTTCTGCTGGGCCAGTCGCATCTTGCTGATGAGCTCGCCCAAGTCCTTGTTCAGGAGCCTCTCTGTGCCCTGGATCTGTGTGTGGTCGTGTGTGTCCAGAGTGTGAATGTCAGCTATCTACTTTATGTTTATTTTTTAGTTTAGCTTAGTTTTATTTCACTTAAGTTAACCCTCTAGCTGTCCTTAGGTTTCAAACGCACTACCAACAGATAGATCCTACCGTGGCACGTCATATGTCCGTGTTGTGGTTGGCGCCCTCTGCTGGCACAAAAAAATATATAGTGCACTGGGTCATTTTGACCTATAGGACAGCAGGAGGGTTTTAAAAGGTAGAGCCAGCGATGCTGAAGAAAGATTTTATATCTTAACTAATCAAAACAAAAACAATTAAAGCTCTCCCTTCAATGCCATAGGGTGCTCCTCAGAAGCTCTACCCCCCCATATTGGACACGCATTGCCAAGGCTGGGATAGTGTCGTGTGGTGTGGTCTGCACCACTTTCTTTGTGTTCCCATTTACAATGCTGACGTAGGCTACCTCTGTTCTGACGGAGGAGTGTAGAGTAGGAAGGATATCGTCCACGCTTTCAATCAGAGAACGCAGGTTAATGCCCACCGACTAGAAGGAGAGAGAGAGAGAGGGGGAGGGAGGATGTGTAAAGACATCTACATAGGCTGTGCTAGCTCTGGCCAGTTCAGTGGCTCATTGTAGTATAAAAAGCACAAATCTACATGTGTGTGTAAATCAGTGGTCCTCAACCCCAAGGTCCTGGGGACCCCCTGCCCTGCATGTTGTAGGCTTAGGGTTGAGAGTCACTAGTATTAATCTGCTTTAAACATGTCATGTAATAATGCCATGTATGGCCGGTTTCACAGACATGGATTAAGCCTAGTCCTAGAATAAGATCCTTTTCCAATGGAGATCTTCATTGAATTTTTGTTTTAGTCTTGGACTAGCCTTAATCCACGTCTGTGAAACCGGCCACTTAAGTATTAATGGAGTTGCAGTGACTTTAAATATAGGTACTACAGTATTCAACTAAATTTTTTATAGGTAAGAAAAATATGTGGAGGTTCATATTTTAATATTCTTTTAACGTACTTAGTAACGTATTCCTGAAAGGTTCAAGAAAGTGCAACATGTTTGTTTAGGAGAGGCATTCTTACACACACACACACACAACACACATAAAACACACCTTGACAGCATTGAGATACTCTGACGCAGGCAGCGAGTTGATGCTGTTCTTCAGTTGGACCACTTCTTTGACCATCGCCATGACGCCCGTGTACACCCGATCACCTGACCGGTCCAGGTTGGCCGTGGGCACAGGCTGCAAAGGCTGACCAGTCTGCCGGCCAATCACGCGTCAGTATCACAGACGTATTGAAGGAAGATGCTGTATTTCTTAGGTTTTGATGCCGTTCGTTATTATTACCTTAGAAGGCATAGGAGGCTTGTCCGGTGGTGGTGATATAGGTGTGTCTGTGTGTATTGGGGAGGATGGGGGTGGTATTAAGTGATTAGTAAAATCTTACTGATTAAAGGTACAAGTTAATGTGATGATAACTATCATTATGCGCTGCATGTTGTGGAGGCTCACAGCTAAAGGTGGACTCACCTTTTTGCTGTGCGTCAGAGGCCTGTGGACACCAGTGGCAGGGAATGGTATGTTAGTGAAGGAGCCTATAGGGCTAATTCACATTAAATCTACAACCTTGACTTTTCCTGTTAACTGCATTGGTAACTAAGTGTATGCGAGCGCGTGGGCCAACGACCAGCATATATTTTACTTCCAATGTCGCAGCTAGACACCAGATTATTTCAGAGCAGAACTGGTTTTAATGGCTAAACCATGACCTTAATAAGACATGATTCGCTGTACGCATTCGTCAGTTCATTACACATATGCAGTATGTTAGAAAAAGGCATAATCATTGTGAGGAGCTAGATGTGGCTGATGTGTCCATATAACATAGAGGCCTTGATACTGTACCTTGATGTTATCCTGAGACATCGCAGGTTCCTGTAAAATACAAGCAGAGTCAACATGGCTGCTGTCTAATAGTTGTGTGTGTGTGTGTGTGTGTGTGTGTGTGTGTGTGCGTCTCTATTCACCACGCGTGTCTCCTCCTGGTCCAGCCACTGTTTGTCTATTATCATATCTTGCCTTTGTCTCCTCAGAGTGTCTTCTAACCTGTCCCTCTCTGTTTGCCACCCAGGTCTGTTGTCCTCGGCAGTGGTCGCCTACACACACACATGCACATGAAGAGCAATATAATAATAATACTTATTATTATTATTATTTATTTATGGATGCCTTTCATGACATTTAAAGACACCTAACATCGAGCATAGGCAAATATAAAGACATAAAAACATCTGATTAAGATCATCTGATTAAATATAGAGATGTATACTCAGACATGCCCTGTTGCTTCCTGTTCTTATCACTGTGTGTGTGTGTGTGTGTGTGTGTGTGCGTGTGGATACACAGCACCTGCTTGCGTGTGTTGACTCTCGATGGCTGTGGGAGGGGGGTTGGGGGGGGTGGAAGATGGAAGGTGGGGGGAAAAGAGAGGTTGTATTCCTAGATTCCTTTTTTTTTTAATAGTGTAGTAGTGGATGTTTATAGAGATACAACGTGTGTATATGTGCGTGCTCGTACGTGCGCATGTGCTTGTATGTACGAATGTGTGCGCGCGTGTGTGTGTGTGTGTGTGTGTGTGGTACCTTTGGTGGAGGCGCTCCAGTTTCAACAACAGCATCAGCAGTCTTTCTGCCCCTTCTCCTCTCCAACCTCATCTCTGACACCAACCTGTGGATGTCCCTGGACATCACACAGTAATACAATGTGTGTTATAATGTGTGTACTGTACCATGCATATACAGTATATGTATACTGTATAAATATGTGCACTGCTGTTAATCGCTGTAAATTAATTTGCATATATGTTATATCACAATTCAGATATTTGTATATTCATGAAAAAACACAATGGATAACAAAACCTTTATTTAAACAGCAGATGGTGCTATTTCTTGTTTTAGTGCTAAGGTTGTGTGTGCGTGTGTGTGCACCTAAGTGAGCACACCAGCTCGCTGAATGTGGGCCGTGCATGGGGCTCGTAAGCCCAACAGTGCATGAGCAGGGCGTACAGGATGTCGGGGCAGTTTTGTGGTTGGGGGAGACGCACGCCACTCTCTAGATGGTTTATCACATGGCCGTTCTCCAGCCAGAAGAATGGCTGCTTGGCCATGGAGAGCACCTCCCACACAAAAACGCCTACAGTAGACGCACACATGCACAAAAACACACGCACACACCAGCTCCCCAACTCAGAATGAATTGCATGCTTTGAAAACCACAGCAGGCTGCTAATATATTTAGCTTAATAGAATAAAACCACTAAATTGTCGTTGTTCAGTTGATATACTTTAAAGGGAACCATGTGAAACAAAACACAGCCAAGTTGCTTCTACTAATAACATATAAAACAATATGTGTTTATTTAGCTGTGAAATGTCTAATAAAACACATTTGCAAGGTAAATACATGTATTAAACACAGCTTTGCTGCAGGGATCAACTGGACACATTATGCTCTGACTGTGAATCAAACACAGCATTAGATATTATAATTATATATAACTCAATAGATTGCATTACATATACCATTTTATATTATACCATTTATAGGAAATACTTTGTGTGAAAGGAGTCGTATCCTCACCAAACATCCAGACATCACTAGCACTGGTGAATCGCCTGAAGTTGATGGATTCAGGGGCCATCCATTTAATTGGTAGACGGCTGATTGAAGCTGCACGGAATATATACAAAAGCACTCATTAAATAGTTTGAATGGTTAAAATTGTAAAGAATATAGACATGGCATATGTGTGTGTGTGTGTGTAGGTACTGTAGGTATACAAAATGTGTTGCACCTTTGTAATATTCCTCCTCTTCTATGTAGCGGGAGAGACCAAAATCTCCCAGCTTGACACAGTCCTCAGATGCCACCAAGACATTACGAACCGCTATGTCCCTGCAGGACCATATAAACAGGATATTTCGATTTAAATAACCGGGCTACTGTTTTACAGCATAGCTATGTGTGTGTGTGTGTGTGCGCGTGTATTTGTAAGGTATATGTTCACTACCTGTGTACCATGTTGAGTCCCTCCAGATAGGCCATGGCTTTGCAGATCTGTAGGCAGTACAGAACCAACGTTTCGCAGGTAAGAATGTACTTGCTCTCCACCAGATAGTTCCCCAGCTGCCAAGGGCCATGAATGCCGCATTGTGGAGATATGTACAATGAAACGTTATTCGTTATTAGCTTATTCATATCAATCATCTTCTGCCACGAGCAGTTCCTCTCAATTTCTTGGTAAGTGATAGCAGCAAAAGCATAAACATCAACTTAGGGCTCAGATATTTATGCAATGTATAGAAATAAATAGAAGGTTTTCACAATAAACTCAAAAACACAAAGACACCGGGTCTGAATGAACACAGTGGATGTCATAATAGCAAAGATCTAGGAGCGAATAGGCTCCCACCTCTCCGTGCTCATACAGCTCCATGACGATCCAAACGGGATCCACCTCGATCACGCCGACGAGACGCACAATGTGAGGGTGGTCCAAGTTCTTCATCAGGTCTGCAACGAAACAGACGGAACGAGAGAGCGTGATAGCAAAGCGCGCATTCCGTTACATTACGATCGCCACATGCCTTGCTGGAGGGCTACGTGTCAAGACAGTCCGCGGTGCATAGAATAGGAAGACAGACCACTTTGACCAACTGTGTTGTGCTCGCCACAAAGCACAGGAAGCAGCATTATGCTATGTGGCTTCATGTAACATTCTGACTTAAGGACATTTCATTGTATGTTATGGAGGCAGATGTAATAGATTAGAAGACCCAGGGGACGATCCAGTTTCAGCCAACTGTGTTGTGAGATCTTAAAATGTTATGTCTTGATAATGTTTGTCTAGGTGACAGCAGAGCCATGCAAAGAGAGGGTCGCGTCATCTCCATTTACGCCAATGGACGTTTTTTTCCACTCAAAATAGTTCCCAGAAGTTAGCATAAATGCTAAAAGTACCCTATAAATTGTATTTTAAATGTAAATCGG